>CAJHNH020000593.1:0-200000 GCA_905116865.2 Candidula unifasciata
TGGTTGGGAAATAGAAAAAGTACTTCAACTGTAACTCACCACAAACAAAGGAAATCCGACAGTTCTCGGGAATGTCCAATATTCTAGGGCTGTTATTGTTTGAAATGAACACTAAAGCAACAGCAAGAGAATGCCTGTGTGCCCTGGCAGCAACTGATGCCGATCTTTATGTCAACGGCGACCGCCTGAGAGACACCAGCTAACCCCAACCCATAATACCCCTACAATATTTGACTTTTCAGGAAACTCTCGGATGTTCTTTGTCTGTGGGGAATTAAAATTGAAGTACCATAGTTAAATTAAAATTACAGCTCTCCAAAGCAGAGTTACATTAAATATTGCGCCCCTCCCGCCCTTCCCCCCCCTGCCCTTCCCCTTCACTTGTTCAATCCCTATTCCGATTTCAGTAAACTCCTAATTGTATGACCAATATGCTTGTAAAGATAAGTGGGAGTATAGGTAAATATGTTAGTTGCGTATCCTTTACAGGACGTTGCAGAACCAACCCCAGCAGCCCCTGGCTGTTGTGTGGTTTCTCTAGACAAATTTACGTCCAGCAGTTTGCCATTGCTGGCTGGGCGGTCGGCCCCCTAAGACTACTGTCGAAACCAACGCAAGGCGCATGGCCCGCAACTGGGATCGAACCCGGCATTACGAAGCGTTCGCATCGACTGAGCCACAGAGTCGACTGTGGGACAATACTTCTGTTACTCCAGAATGTACAGATATGCCACGACTGGCTGAAGGGCTGGGCTATACTGATGTAGCTCTCGTGTTCGGATCTTTTATGCTGCTGCGTCTGGTCCTTATCTAGGTCTACCTTACGGCAAGCAGTAATCTCTTTGGCAGTCTTTAATCCTCGAATTTCTTCCGCGGCTTTTTCATTCTTGAACCTGTTCAATTCTTTCTTAAGTGCTCCTAACCTACCTCTTTCAGCTCGGATATTTCAATGTTCTGGTCTCATGTGTTTCATCACAAGTGATTGACATTTTCTAAATCCTTAAAAAAAGTCATTATGACACTGTGGCTTCTGCTGCCTGAGGTTCTTTCCACTAGAGAATTGAGCGCATGCATCTGGCAATTACCATAGGTACTGATTCTCTCTCCACCCAAAATGGTCCTAATGATTCATCAGCATTCCGGATAATACACCAGTCAACCATATCATTTGTTTCGCTGTGTTTTTGTCTTGAATTTTCTAAAACTGTCCGAAACATCGTCATCAAATTGAATAGATATGCTAATTAATTAGCGATGTTTGAGTGACAAGTTTGATGAAACCTGCAATTATTTGGCCAAGCAAATAGACCATTTTTACATTTTAGCACTTGGTACAGGCTGATTATTGTTTCCTTCCTTGGGTTCCCGTCAGGCACGTCAGAGAATAGAAGAATATTGATTTTCTGGCGAACGTCAAACATTTCAAAGAAAAAACTGGACGAATATTAAGAAAAGAAAAAAAAAATGTTGGTGTATATAACAATTGAAGTTGGCGTAGATGAATATAAGAGTCATTGCATACACAATCGAAATTTAATGTTATCTGAGAACATATTATAAAAAGATCAAAAGATCAAAGATTAAAAGATGAAAGTATTTTGAAATAGTTTATATATTTCCCCAAGATTCATTGCTAAGGTTTACTCTGGTTGGAAATGTAGGTGTCATTCGAGCACATTTAAAGTCAAAAACAAACTATCACAACAATATTTCAGCACGAAGAAATGAACCGACCCTAATTTAAACATCCCTACTTGACTGGTGTGTGTCATAAATGATTTGTCCAGCCTCTTGACCAAAAACCGCCTGTCCTAGTGGTCAGTGTTCGGACATCTTTTGTTTCAATGCGCCCAGTCTTGCACAGCATTTAATACACTGTCTACCACACACGGAACCCTCCAGGCACCCTATTGCAATGTCTATGGGCTTCAGTCCACACCCTTCATACATTATCTTATTATCTTTAAGGGAATAAACTGACCAACAAACAGACTTCTATTCATGGTATAAACTGACCAATAGACATACTTCTAGTCATGGTATAAACTGACCAATGGACTGATTTTTAGTCACGGTATAAAATGACCAACAGACATACTTCTAGTCATAGTATAAACTGGCCAATGGACAGACTTCTAGTCATGGTAAAAACTGACCAACTAACAGACTTCTAGTCATGGTATAAACTGACCAACTAACAGACTTCTAGTCATGGTAAAAACTGACCAACTAACAGACTTCTAGTCATGGTATAAACTGACCAACTAACAGACTTCTAGTCATGGTAAAAACTGACCAACTAACAGACTTCTAGTCATGGTATAAACTGACCAATAGACAGACTTCTAGTCATGGTATAATCTGACCAATAGACAGACTTCTAGTCATGGTATAAACTGACCAACAAACAGACTTCTAGTCATGGTATAAATTGACCACCAAATATACTTCTAGTCATGGTATAAATTGACCACTAAATATAATTCTAGTCATGGTATAAACTGACCAACAAACAGACTTCTAGTCATGGTAAAAACTGACCAATGGACAGACTTCTAGTCATGGTATAAACTGACCACCAAACAGACGTCTAGTCATGCAATAAAATGACCAACAGACATACTTCTAGTCATGGTATAAAATGACTAAAAGAAAGACTTCTAGTCAAGGTAAAAACTGACCAATGGACAGACTTTTAGTCATGTTTTAAAATGACTAAAAGACAAACTTCTAGTCATGGTTTAAAATGACTAAAAGACAGACTTTTGTCATGGTATAAAATGACCAACAGACAGACTTCTAGTCATTGTATAAAATTACTAAAAGACCGACTTCTAGTCAAGGTATAAACTGACCAATGGACAGACTTCTAGTCATGGTATAAACTGACCAATGGACATACTTTTAGTCATGGTATAAAATGACCAACAGACCTCTAGTCATGGTATAAACTGACCAACGGACAGATTTTTAGTCATGGTACAAAATGACCAACAGACAGACTTCTAGTCATGGTATAAACTGACCAATGGACATACTTTTAGTCATGGTATAAACTGACCACCAAACAGACTTCTAGTCATGGTATAAACTGACCAACAAACAGACTTCTAGTCATAATATAAAATGACAAACAGACAGACTTCTAGTCATGGTAAAAACTGACCAATGGACAGACTTCTAGTCATGGTATAAACTGACCAATGGACATACTTTTAGTCATGGTATAAAATGACCAACAGACAGACTTCTAGTCATGGTATAAACTGACCACCAAACAGACGTCTAGTCATGGTATAAACTGACCAATAGACAGACTTCTAGTCATGGTATAAAATGACCAACAAACATACTTCTAGTCATGGTATAAAATTACTAAAAGACAGACTTCTAGTCAAGGTAAAAACTGACCAATGGACAGACTTTTAGTCATGGTTTAAAATGACTAAAAGACAGACTTTTGTCATGGTATAAAATGACCAACAGACTTCTAGTCATGGTATAAACTGACCAACGGACAGATTTTTAGTCATGGTACAAAATGACCAACAGACAGACTTCAAATCATGGTATAAACTGACCAATGGACATACTTTTAGTCATGGTATAAATGACCAACAGACTTCTAGTCATGGTATAAAACTGACCAACAGACAGACTTCTAGTCATGGTATAAACTGACCAATAGACAGACTTCTAGTCATGGTATAAAATGACCAATGGACATACTTCTAGTCATGGTATAAAATGACCAAATGGACCAGACTTCTAGTCATGGTATAAACCAACTAACAACTTCTAGTCAGACTTCTAGTCAAGGTAAAAAACTGACCAATGGACAGACTTTTAGTCATGGTTTAAAATGACTAAAAGACAGACTTTTGTCATGGTATAAAATGACCAACAGACTTCTAGTCATGGTATAAACTGACCAACGGACAGATTTTTAGTCATGGTACAAAATGACCAACAGACAGACTTCAAATCATGGTATAAACTGACCAATGGACATACTTTTAGTCATGGTATAAATGACCAACAGACTTCTAGTCATGGTATAAACTGACCAACGGACAGATTTTTAGTCATGGTACAAAATGACCAACAGACAGACTTCTAGTCATGGTATAAACTGACCAATGGACATACTTTTAGTCATGGTATAAAATGACCAACAGACAGACTTCTAGTCATGGTATAAACTTACCAATGGACATAATTTTAGTCATGGTATAAAATGACCGACAGACTTCTAGTCATGGTATAAACTGACCACCAAACAGACGTCTAGTCATGGTATAAAATGACCAACAAACATACTTCTAGTCATGGTATAAAATGACTAAAAGACAGACTTCTAGTCAAGGTAAAAACTGACCAATGGACAGACTTTTAGTCATGGTTTAAAATGACTAAAAGACAGACTTTTGTCATGGTATAAAATGACCAACAGACAGACTTCTAGTCATGGTATAAAATTACTAAAAGACCGACTTCTAGCCAAGGTATAAACTGACCAATGGACAGACTTCTAGTCATGGTATAAAGTGACCAATGGACATACTTTCAGGCATAGTATAAAATGACCAACAGACTTCTAGTCATGGTATAAACTGACCAACGGACAGATTTTTAGTCATGGTACAAAATGACCAACAGACAGACTTCTAATCATGGTATAAACTGACCAATGGACATACTTTTAGTCATGGTATAAAATGACTAACAGACTTCTAGACATGGTATAAACTGACCAACGGACAGATTTTTAGTCATGGTACAAAATGTCCAACAGACAGACTTCTAGTCATGGTATAAACTGACCAATGGACATACTTTTAGTCATGGTATAAAATGACCAACAGACAGACTTCTAGTCATGGTATAAACTGACCAATGGACATACTTTTAGTCATGGTATAAAATGACCAACAGACAGACTTCTAGTCATGGTATAAACTGACCACCAAACAGACTTCTAGTCATGGTATAAAATGACCAACAGACAGACTTTTAGTCATGGTATAAACTGACCACCAAACAGACGTCTAGTCATGGTATAAAATGACCAACAAACATACTTCTAGTCAAGGTATAAAATGACTAAAAGACAGACTTCTAGTCAAGGTAAAAACTGACCAATGGACAGACTTCTAGTCATGGTATAAAATGACCAACAGACTTCTAGTCATGGTATAAACTGAAAAACCTACAGATTTTTAGTCATGATACAAAATGACCAACAGACAGACTTCTAATCATGGTATAAACTGACCAATGGACATACTTTTAGTCATGGTATAAAATGACCAACAGACATACTTTTAGTCATGGTATAAAATGACCAACAAACAGACTTCTAGTCATGGTATAAACTGAAAAATGGACAGACTTCTAGTCATGGTATAAAATGACCAACAGACAGACTTATATTCATGGTATAAACTGACCAATGGAGATACTTTTAGTCATGGTATAAAATGACCAACAGACAGACTTCTAGTCATGGTATAAACTGACTAACAGACAGGCTTTTAATCATGGTATAAACTGACCAACAGACAGACGTCTAATCATGGTATAAACAGACCAACAGACAGACTTCTAGTCATGGTATAAACAGACCAACAGACAGACATCTAGTCATGGTAAAAACTGACCAACAGACAGACTTCTAGTCGTGGTATAAAATGACCAAAAGACAGACTTTTAGTCATGGTATAAATTTACTAACAGACAACGGTTTTGTGCATGTTTGTTTTTACAGTTGTGTGAATGGGGTACAACGAAACCTCTAAAATAACCTAATTATATTCACACACACATATACACACATATACACACACACACACATATATACACACAAATATACACACATGCACACACACACACATACAGCCGGAAGGAAGAGGGTAGAATGCTGGGAGAGAATCATTAACACGGTGGCAAAAGTATATATTCAGCTCATCAATGGCGATTAAAGTAGAAAGGTTCCCACAATCTGGACATAAATACCTGGATTAGAGGATTAGTGTAGAAGTTCCTGAGGTAATTCCTCCCTGGGGCGTGACCTGGCTATGGCGAGGACGAAGCTGTATAAAAGGTGGACACCAACAGGAAGATTTCACAGTCGACAACTTGGGAGTCCAGCCATCGGTAGAAGCTCGCAGAGGGAAAGACGTGACACCATACAACAGTGAGTGTTGAGTGGTTGTTGTTGTTGTTCTTGTTCTCTTGTTTATTGTCCTCTCTTTCTCCATTTCGTCCTTATACTGTTACTATTATTCCTTCTCTTTGTCGTCTTCGCCCAACTCCATCGCCGTTCTTTCGTCGTCGCTGTCCTCTTCTTTCTCTGTTATTACTATTCGTTGTTATCCTCTTCTTTCTCTGTTATTACTATTCGTCGTCATCCTCTTCTTTCTCTGTTATTACTATTCATCACCGTCATCCTCTTCTTTCTCTGTTACTACTATTCGTCGTCATCCTCTTCTTTCTCTGTTATTACTATTCATCACCGTCATCCTCTTCTTTCTCTGTTACTACTATTCGTCGTCATCCTCTTCTTTCTCTGTTATTACTATTCCTCGTCATCTTCTTCTTTCTCTGTTACTACTATTCGTAGTAATCCTCTTCTTTCTCTGTTATTACTATTTGTCGTCATCCTCTTCTTTCTCTGTTACTACTATTCATCGCCATCCTCTTCTTTCTCTGATATTACTATTCATCACCGTCATCCTCTTCTTTCTCTGTTACTACTATTCGTCGTCATCCTCTTCTTTCTCTGTTATTACTATTTGTCGTCATCCTCTTCTTTCTCTGTTACTACTATTCGTCGTCATCCTCTTCTTTCTCTGTTATTACTATTCGTCACCGTCATCCTCTTCTTTCTCTGTTATTACTATTTGTCGTCATCCTCTTCTTTCTCTGTTACTACTATTCGTCGTCATCCTCTTCTTTCTCTGATATTACTATTCATCACCGTCATCCTCTTCTTTCTCTGTTACTACTATTCGTCGTCATCCTCTTCTTTCTCTGTTACTACTATTCGTCGTCATCCTCTTCTTTCTCTGTTACTACTATTCGTCGTCATCCTCTTCTTTCTCTGTTACTACTATTCCTCGTCATCTTCTTCTTTCTCTGTTACTACTATTCGTCGTAATCCTCTTCTTTCTCTGTTATTACTATTTGTCGTCATCCTCTTCTTTCTCTGTTACTACTATTCGTCGTCATCCTCTTCTTTCTCTCTGTTCTACTATATTTCGTCCGTCTCTCTCTCTTCTTTCTCTGTTACTACTATTTATCGCCGTCATCCTCTTCTTTTCTCTGTTACTACTATTTATTCGTCCGTCATCCTCTTCTTTCTCTGTTACTACTATTCTTCGTCACCGTCATCCTCTTCTTTCTCTGTTCTCTGTTACTACTACTATTCGTCACCGTCATCCTCTTCTTTCTCTGTTACTACTATTCGTCACCGTCATCCTCTTCTTTCTGTTATTACTATTCGTCGTCGTCATCCTCTTTTTCTCTGTTACTACTATTCATCGCCGTCATCCTCTTCTTTCTCTGTTATTACTATTCATCGCCGACCTCTCCTTCTTTTTCTCTGTTACTACTATTCGTCGTCACCCCTTCTTCTTTCTCTGTTACTACTATTCATCGACCTCTACTTCCTCGTTACTACTATTCGTCGTCATCCTTCTTTCTCTGTTTTTCTGTTACTACTATTCATCGCCGACCCTCTTCTTTCTCTGTCATCCTTTTCTTTCTCTGTTACTACTATTCATCGCCGACCTCTTCTTTCTCTGCTACTACTATTCGTCACCGTCACCCCCTTCTTTCTCTGTTACTACTATTCGTCACCGTAATCCTCTTCTTTCTCTGTTATTACTATTCGTCACCGTCATCCTCTTCTTTCTCTGTTACTACTATTCGTCGCTGTCCTCTTCTTTCTCTGTTATTACTATTCGTCGTCATCCTCTTCTTTCTCTGTTATTACTATTCATCACCGTCATCCTCTTCTTTCTCTGTTATTACTATTCATCGCCGTCATCCTCTTCTTTCTCTGTTACTACTATTCGTCGTCATCCTCTTCTTTCTCTGTTATTACTATTCATCACCGTCATCCTCTTCTTTCTCTGTTATTACTTTTCGTCACCGTCATCCTCTTCTTTCTCTGTTACTACTATTCGTCGTCATCCTCATCTTTCTCTGTTACTACTATTCGTCGTCATCCTCTTCTTTCTCTGTTACTATTATTCGTCGCTGTCTTCTTCTTTCTCTGTTACTACTATTCATCGCCGACCTCTTCTTTCTCTGTTACTACTTTTCATTGCCGACCTCTTCTTTCTCTGTTACTACTATTCATCGCCGACCTCTTCTTTCTCTGTTACTACTATTCATTGCCGACCTCTTCTTTCTCTGTTACTACTATTCGTCACCGTCATCCTATTCTTTCTCTGTTATTAATATTCGTCACCGTCATCGTCTTCTTTCTTTGTTACTACTATTCGCCGCTGTCCTCTTCTTTCTCTGTTATTACTATTCGTCGTCATCCTTTTCTTTCTCTGTTACTACTATTCATCGCCGACCTCTTCTTTCTCTGTTACTACTATTCATCGCCGACCTCTTCTTTCTCTGTTACTACTATTCGTCACCGTCATCCTCTTCTTTCTCTGTTACTACTATTCGTCACCGTCATCCTCTTCTTTCTCTGTTACTACTATTCATTGCCGACCTCTTCTTTCTCTGTTACTACTATTCATCGCCGACCTCTTCTTTCTCTGCTACTACTATTCGTCACCGTCATCCTCTTCTTTCTCTGTTACTACTATTCGTCACCGTCATCCTCTTCTTTCTCTGTTACTACTATTCATTGCCGACCTCTTCTTTCTCTGTTACTACTATTCATCGCCGACCTCTTCTTTCTCTGCTACTACTATTCGTCACCGTCATCCTCTTCTTTCTCTGTTACTACTATTCGTCACCGTCATCCTCTTCTTTCTCTGTTACTACTATTCGTCACCGTCATCCTTATCTTTCTCTGTTACTACTATTGGTCACCTTCATCCTCTTCTTTCTCTGTTACTACTATTCGTCACCGTCATCCTCTTCTTTCTCTGTTACTACTATTCGTTACCGTCATCCTCTTCTTTCTCTGTTACTACTATTCGTCACCGTCATCCTCTTCTTTCTCTGTTACTACTATTTGTCGTCATCATCTTCTTTCCCTGTAACTACTATTCGTCGTCATCATCTTCTTTCTCTGTTATTACTATTCGTCGTCATCATCTTCTTTTTCTGTTACTACTATTCGTCGTCATCATATTCTTTCTCTGTTACTACTATTCGTCACCGTCATCCTCTTCTTTCTCTGTTACTACTATTCGTCGTCATCATCTTCTTTCCCTGTAACTACTATTCGTCGTCATCATCTTCTTTCTCTGTTACTACTATTCGTCACCGTCATCCTCTTCTTTCTCTGTTACTACTATTCGTCGTCATCATCTTCTTTCTCTGTTACTACTATTCGTCACCGTCATCCTCTTCTTTCTCTGTTACTACTATTCGTCGTCATCATCTTCTTTCTCTGTTACTACTATTCGTTACCGTCATCCTCTTCTTTCTCTGTTATTACTATTCGTCACCGTCATCCTCTTCTTTCTCTGTAACTACTATTCGTCGCCGTCCTCTTTTTTCTCTCTTTCTATTATAGGCCTCATCCTCTTCGTTCTCTGGTACTACTATTAGTCGCCGTCCTCATCTATCTCTCTTAATAATATTCGTCGCCGTCTTCATCTATCTCTCTGAATAATATTCGTCGCCGTCCTTATCTATCTCTCTTATCTCTACTCGTTATCTGTTATTACAAATCATAATAATAATACACACACTACAATGTCTTCCCGTGTCCTGTCCACAGATGATGAACCACACAATCGTAGTACTCCTACTTGTGGCCACTCTTTCCTGGAGTGCTGACGCTTTTGCTTTCGGATATGGATTCCCTGCACTCCGTCTCGGCTTCGGCAAATTCGGCTACAGCGGTCTGGGATATGGAGGGCTGGGGTACGGAGCCCTGCCCTTTGGTGGGCTAGGATATGGAGGGCTGGGATACGGAGGGCTGGGATACGGCGGGCTGGGATATGGTGGGCTGGGATATGGTGGGCTGTACGGCGGCTTGCTAGGTAAGTGACGTCGCATGTAGTGTAGTAATTAGAGTAAGTACGGTAAAGGCAAACATTTATTGAGAAACGAGAAGACGCACAACAAAACGACTCTGACGGTTAATAATGTCGGAACGCTGGTTAGTCAACGTGAGACTCAGCGGTATCCCCAGCATTCTTCTACTTGTCTAACCTTCCTATAATACTGTCTGGTACCCACATTTCTGAGACTGGGTCGACCCCGGGGTGGTATCTGGATTCCGGTCGTGTGAGGGTTTAATACAGACATTGCCTTGACAAGCAAGAGAACTTCCCACTAGTTGTCTTCCTTGTGCAGATCTCGTACAATGCCTGTATTCTTTTTATTTTCTTTTAGCTATCATGTGTGAGTATAGAGGAGATGTAGCAAAACTTTGTGGTAGCTATCATGTGTGTGTATGGAGGAGATGTAGCAAAACTTTGTGGTAGCTATCATGTGTGAGTATAGAGGAGATGTAGCAAAACTTTGTGGTAGCTATCATGTGTGTGTATGATGTAGCAAAACTTTGTGGTAGCTATCATGTGTGTGTATGGAGGAGATGTAGCAAAACTTTGTGGTAGCTATCATGTGTGAGTATAGAGGAGATGTAGCAAAACTTTGTGGTAGCTATCATGTGTGTGTATGGAGGAGATGTAGCAAAACTTTGTGGTAGCTATCATGTGTGAGTATGGAGGAGATGTAGCAAAACTTTGTGGTAGCTATCATGTGTGTGTATGGAGGAGATGTAGCAAAACTTTGTGGTAGCTATCATGTGTGTGTATGGAGGAGATGTAGCAAAACTTTGTGGTAGCTATCATGTGTGAGTATAGAGGAGATGTAGCAAAACTTTGTGGTAGCTATCATGTGTGTGTATGGAGGAGATGTAGCAAAACTTTGTGGTAGCTATCATGTGTGAGTATGGAGGAGATGTAGCAAAACTTTGTGGTAGCTATCATGTGTGTGTATGGAGGAGATGTAGCAAAACTTTGTGGTAGCTATCATGTGTGTGTATGGAGGAGATGTAGCAAAACTTTGTGGTAGCTATCATGTGTGTGTATGAAGGAGATGCACGGACAGAACTGATATGACAAATGCTAACACGACTGCGTGACTTGGGAGTACAACTCGCTTAAACACGTATATGCTGTCTTTGAGGTCAAGAAAGAAGAAACTAACCAACTTCTTAAGGGAACAACCAGTACAGGTACTTAGGGGTGGCTGCTGCTGCAGAAGCCTGAGCACGCACAGGAGTGCCCCATGTGCACTGAAGTCGACTGTGATAACAAGAAAAGAGATGGGTTGAGGGAGTAAAAGACACACCACAAAAAGTCAATACGATGTTAGCACAAGCCTGGCAACTAGCAAGGACAGGAAACAAAAGCTAACTTCTGTATGCACAGTGATTAGGGATTAGTGATTACACAGGATTATCATCACAGCACTCCGGACAGATCCATAGATGCTCCGACCTCCTCCTCAAAAGCTCCAGAAGTGTAAAAAGACTGATGACGCCTGTTCTGTGTTGGTTAATGAAACTTCTTGTCATCCTCCTAGTGAAATATTAATTTCTTGCAGCTTCAGGCTGCACCCCGCATGTCCATCAGTCTAGACAAGTATATGGATCATGTCCTTTGGCGTGCTCCTCGGTACAGTAAGTGCAGCGCATGGCATTGATAACATCACTTCTGTCCAGTACTGGGCCATCCATAGCAACTGAAGTGTCAGCAAGATAGTCTGCACGTTCGTTCCCTTGAACACCCGCGTGACCTGGCACAACGATGAAGGTTAGGGCAGATATTCGTGAAGTGCTTAGTGTTTCAATCCATTCTTGCCTGATCGTATGTACAGATTTATGGCTTAAAACGTAGGCAACAAACAAGAACCTTAATCTAACTGTAGTTATTCATTCACCCATCCATCCACCCACCCATCCATCCACCCACCAATCCATCCATCCATCCATCCATCCATTCACCCATCCATTTACCCATCCATCCATCCATCTACTATGTTTATAACAGCAATACATTATCTGTCTTTTATGCAGGCAAAGGCTTATATTATTAAACATCCTCACGATTGTGTGACGTTACATAACCGCAGACGTGACTGGATCATCACAGACACAAGTTACAAACCTTGATGTCAACTCAACTTGAACATCAATTAATTATCAATACAATTTATTTCATCACTTAAGTTGTTGATATGTGCTGTTGTTTATATTACTGTTGTTAAGTCGTACTGCTGTTAAAATGTTTTGCTGCTGAGTTGTACTGTTGTGGAGTTGTGTTGTCACTCTTCCTACTGTAGCGTTAGGACACGTCCTATATACTTTCGCCTCACCCATCATTCTTTCTTCCTTCTTGTTTGTTACTTCTTCCCCCCCCCCACCTTCTCTCTCTCTCTCTCTCTCTCTCTCTCTCTCTCTCTCTCTCTCTCTCTCTCTCTCTCTCTCTCTCTCTCTCTCTCTCTCTCTCTCTTCCTAACCCCTCCCTTTTTTTTTTTAAAGTTACCTCTTTTACTGGAACTCTTCTCTTCACTTGTTTCTCTCTTTCACATTCGACGATTATTTCTGTCTTGTTAATTGCCTTCTTTTTTACCTCAGTTGTGTCTTTTTCTGTCTCTCTTTCTTCCCTTCTGTGTCTTATATGTCATTTCTTAAACACTAATATCCCCAGTGTCAAATACTGTCGTTTTATGAGATGTGAAATTCTTCACTTGGGCTAACTGGCCACAATATGAGATGAGGAGACTGTTGCCTGGTGGCCCATGTTCTGTCTCCCAGTCGAAGATCCAGCAGCAGATCTGCTACAATGATGAGCAATCCACTGCGGACTTGTCGAGTTCCTAACACCAATGTTTAAACATGCTCACAAACATCATTCATTTGACATGTAATTACCTAGGCCACATCAAACGTCACAGAGGCTTACCGATAGCAGTAACTGAGGTGGGGTGAAGTGGGGTCGGGGTGTGTGTGTGTGTGTGGGGGGGGGGAGCCCGAAAGACGAGTTGGAGACAAATCAAAACTATGCACATTAGGGGTGAGCCTGAAAATACAAAATTTAACAGAAAAAGCAGATGTTCGAATCCCTTTTTTCAATTGCATATCCATTAACTCTTTGAGTCCCAGTGAGTTTAGCAACACAGGTCCAAGGGGTAGTTAAGAGAGACATAAAATTGGCACATCATGCGTTAACTGGGCTTTTTTGTAGGAACCTGTGAACGTGAAATGCGTTTTCTTGGGACTCAAAGAGTTAAGAGATTTAAAAAAAAAAAAATTTTGGTAGCCTTTATTAGAGAGGAGGAAACATATAGGACGGCGTATCATAGCGATAGGGAAAGCTCAGAGGTTTTAGTATTAAAAGGGTTCACATCAGACAGATGGCGGGTTAGAGACGTCAACATGAGATAATTCGCTGTCAATGCTGATGAAAATTATGGCACTCGGGGCTTCTTTCCCGGTTGCAAGCAGTGGTACGCAGTACCTACACCGTTTTATAGAAGCGATATTTCGGCATCGCTGCAATAGACATTTTGTAAGTACTGACACTTTTTGTGTGTGTGGCTAAGACGAAAGAAAAGAACGTGATGGTAATATTCAAACTTTGACGACGACGACAGAAACCACGGTCACAAACACAGAGGGAGACTGTGGAGAACAGATACACTTACCTAGCGCGTTGTTCGATGTCCTTTCAATCTTCTTGTGTGTGATTTTCAGCTGGTATCATTCATCGTTGTGCTGGACTTGTCTACTGGTGATTGGAAGCTGGTCGATGTTAGTGGATTCAGTACGATATCCGTATTGAAGCTTCATGTCAACGTTAGGGTTGTAACAGGAAGATCTTGACGTGTCGGTTGAATTATGGCAACACATTTGTCTCTGTCTGGCTGACTGACAACATAATTCTATATCCGTGACTCTTCACTGATATTTCATCGACTCCATTGACACTAGACATGTCTTCGTCACTGACTGATAGCACACCCGTCTATGTTGATGTTAGGTAATATGCATGCCTGACCAAGACTGGCATACCGTTACAAGGAATGTCAGATACCTGCACATGGACAGCATGAATACATGTCAACACTGATGTCTATGACTCCACGAAATGGCAACACTTCTATATGATCATGCAAGTTGGTAACTTACTAGTACAACCAGTTGTCTCCTATGTTGAAGACACGATGTTTCTGACTAGTGACTGTCAGCTGGCCCGTCATTGCCCCAGTGTCCCACATTCTGTCAGCTGGCCCGTCATTGTCCCAGTGTCCCACACTCTGTCAGCTGGCCCGTCATTGTCCCAGTGTCCCACATTCTGTCAGCTGGCCCGTCATTGTCCCAGTGTCCCACATAATGTCAGCTGGCCAGTTATTTTCCCAGTGTCCCACATTCTGTCAGCTTGCCCGTCATTGCCCCAGTGTCCCACATTGTGTCAGCTGGCCCGTCATTGCGCCAGTGTCCCACATTCTGTCAGCTTGCCCGTCATTTTCCCAGTGTCCCACATTCTGTCAGCTGGCCCGTCATTGTCCCAGTGTCCCACATAATGTCAGCTGGCCAGTTATTTTCCCAGTGTCCCACATTCTGTCAGCTGGCCCGTCATTGTCCCAGTGTCCCACATACTGTCAGCTGGCCCGTCATTGTCCCAGTGTCTCACATTCTGTCAGCTGGCCAGTCATTGTCCCAGTGTCCCACATTCTGTCAGCTGGCCCGTCATTGTCCCAGTGTCCCACATTCTGTCAGCTGGCCAGTCATTGTCCTAGTGTCCCACATTCTGTCAGCTGGCCAGTCATTGTCCCAGTGTCCCACATTCTGTCAGCTGGCCAGTCATTGTCCTAGTGTCCCACATACTGTCAGCTGGCCAGTCATTGTCCCAGTGTCCCACATACTGTCAGCTGGCCCGTCATTGTCCCAGTGTCCCACATAATGTCAGCTGGCCTGTCATTGTCCCAGTGTCCCACATTCTGTCAGCTGGCCCGTCATTGTCCCAGTGTCCCACATACTGCCAGCTGGCCAGTCATTGTCCCAGTGTCCCACATAATGTCAGCTGGCCAGTCATTGTCCTAGTGTCCCACATACTGTCAGCTGGCCAGTCATTGTCCCAGTGTCCTACATTCTGTCAGCTGGCCTGTCATTGTCCCAGTGTCCCACATACTGTCAGCTGGCCGGTCATTGTCCCAGTGTCCCACATACTGTCAGCTGGCCAGTCATTGTCCCAGTGTCCCACATACTGTCAACTGGCCCGTCATTGTCCCAGTATCCCACATTCTGTCAGCTGGCCAGTCATTGTCCCAGTGGCCCACATTCTGTCAGCTGGGCCGTCATTGTCCCAGTGTCCCACATTCTGTCAGCTGGCCCGTCATTGTCCCAGTGTCCGACATACTGTCAGCTGGCCCGTCATTGTCCCAGTGTCCCACATTCTGTCAGCTGGCCCGTCATTGTCCCAGTGTCCCACATACTGTCAGCTGGCCTGTCATTGTCCCAGTGTCCCACACTCTGTCAGCTGGCCCGTCATTGTCCCAGTGTCTCACATTCTGTCAGCTGGCCAGTCATTGTCCCAGTGTCCCACATTCTGTCAGCTGGCCAGTCATTGTCCCAGTGTCCCACATTCTGTCTGCTGGCCCGTCATTGTCCCAGTGTCCCACATAATGTCAGCTGGGCCGTCATTGTCCCAGTGTCCCACATTCTGTCAGCTGGGCCGTCATTGTCCCAGTGTCCCACATTCTGTCAGCTGGCCAGTCATTGTCCCAGTGTTCCACATTCTGTCAGCTGGCCCGTCATTGTCCCAGTGTCCCACATTCTGTCAGCTGGCCCGTCATTGTCCCAGTGTCCCACATACTGTCAGCTGGCCAGTCATTGTCCCAGTGTCCCACATTCTGTCAGCTGGCCAGTCATTGTCCCAGTGTCCCACATTCTGTTAGCTAGCCCGTCATTGTCCCAGTGTCCCACATTCTGTCAGCTGGCCCGTCATTGTCCCAGTGTCCCACATTCTGTCTGCTGGCCCGTCATTGTCCCAGTGTCCCACATAATGTCAGCTGGCCCGTCATTGTCCCAGTGTCCCACATACTGTCAGCTGGCCCGTCATTGTCCTAGTGTCCCACATTCTGTCAGCTGGCCTGTCATTGTCCCAGTGTCCCACATTCTGTCAGCTGGCCCGTCATTGTCCCAGTGTCCCACATTCTGTCAGCTGGCCGGTCATTGCGCCAGTGTCCCACAGACATAGCCCAATCCACAACCCAACATGCGGGGTCAGGCGGGTGATCTGTTCCCCGTTCCCGGGTGGGTTGGCACTTTTCCATCTTTCCAAAGTTATACTCTGCTATGAGGAGGCATGGGGCTCACAACTCATTTCAGTGGCGAGAGTGACTAGCAAAATCCGCCAGCGTTAAAAGAAAACGTCCAACACAGCATGGCATTTCCGGACACTTGTCGCACGTATGTATTGTGTTTATTCTCAGACGTTCCGCACTGCAATCATTTCTTTCTTCCTTCTCATTCCCTTGCTGATGGGCCCCCTCCACACCACACGGTCCGTGGCATTTGCTTAAACGGCAGCTGTGTGAATTCTCTACACATCCCTAGCCACCTGTACGTGCGTGTCTATGTAGCTGTCCACTTTGACAATTGCTGACAGGTTGTTCAAGTGAGTTTATGATCAACCTAGAGAATACCTGTCAATATACGGTTGACCTGGTCAAGGTGAGAACATGGGAGCATAATACGATTCCTAATATATACTACACACAAGGATATATATCACTGTCACTTATATATACTACTACACACAAGGATATATATCACTGTCACTTATATATACTACTACACACAAGGATATATATCACTGTCACTTATTTATACTACTACACACAAGGATATATATATATCACTGTCACTTATATACTACTACACACAAGGATATATATCACTGTCACTTATATATACTACTACACACAAGGATATATATCACTGTCACTTATTTATACTACTACACACAAGGATATATATATATCACTGTCACTTATATACTACTACTACACAAGGATATATATCACTGTCACTTATATATACTACTACACACAAGGATATATATCACTGTCACTTATATATACTACTACACACAAGGATATATATCACTGTCACTTATATATACTACTACACACAAGGATATATATCACTGTCACTTATATATACTACTACACAAGGATATATATCACTGTCACTTATTTATACTACTACACAAGATAAGTACCACTTCTACACTTATATATATCATTGCACAAAAGTAAATATTTCTATATTATGCTATCACCAGTGTATACTACACAAGGATAGTATCACTTTTACATTACATGATCCCCAGTATATACTTCACACAAGGATACGGTTCACTTCTTCATTACAAGTATACACTATCACCGGTACAGTATGTACTACACAAAGAGAAGTACCACTTCTAGACTAGACTATCCTCACACAAATATGATCAAACATGAGCCACCACACAGATAAAACGTGTTTATATCCGGGACGTGTAGGCACGGAAACTCAGAGTACAGCGCCCACAGCCGAGTTACGAGACAAAGAGTACGGACTGCACATTGTCTGACCACCCAATACCCTGACCGCAACTCGTGAAACACGACAATCCCTCCTCTGTACCGGCCGTGTTGTTCAAGTTACATTCTATTCTTCTAAAGCTACCTGTGCCTGGGTATGTTAATGAGGAAAGATTGGAGGATGTGGAAAGTTTCAAATATCTTGGGTCAGTCAGTGATCATCAATAATGGTGACACAATGAAAGAAATTAAACGACGACTACCAAGTGTTCTTCAAAGACTAAAACAACGGAATCAATTATGGAGTGGGACAGACAACTACACAAATTAGATTTATAAGAGCATGCGTCGGCGTCTGGTGGTTTAGGCGTTGCGAACGCGCTTCGTAATGCCGGGGTGCCGGGTTTGATCCCAGCTGCGGGCCTTGCGCCTTGTGTTGGTTTCCACAGTGGTATCGAGAAGCACACCGCCCAGAAAGCAGTGGCAAACTACTGGACGTAAACTTGTCTAGAAAACAAAACAGCCCCAGAAAATGCTGGGGTTGGTTCTGCAACGTCCTGTAAAGGATACGCAACAAACAAACAAACAAAAAAGCATGCATCTTTCCCATTGCAACATACGTCTGTGAAACCTGGACACTTGACTAAACAAACTAAACAACGCATAAAATGACTTTGAATACAACTGCTATAGACGGGTTCTAAGAATATCATGGGTAAAGAAAAGAATAAATACCAAACATCAAGAACTGAATACTAAAGAAGGTTGGCTATTAAAAACGATAAAAAACAGACAATTTAAATATTTGGATCACTTGAAATGTCACGAAAGTTTAGAGAGAACAATAATGGAGGGGTATGGAGGGGAAATAGGAAGGCCTAGGAGAAGATTGGTGCAGGATTTGGCAGATGATCTCCAGATGGGTGTATCGGATGCAGGACATCTTGCTTTGTGATGGAGACGTTTTCCGGGAGGGTTGTTGTGGGAGCAAGGTTCTGAAAAGGACATGCTACTGACTAACTGACTGACTGACCTGTACTTGCAGGAAGTTACCAGTGTTATCTTTCTTCTACGTCCAGCCCATTCGTTCCCTTCTAAGTCTTGCGTTGTCCTCGCCTATTCCGGGAGCGCCGAGGATTGACCCATTCCAGTATTATAAAACGAAACTGAATAGATACAGATGTAATAGGAGGCAGAATCATGGAAATAATGGGGGTGCGTGGGTGGGGCTTTTGGCTTCCAGATATTTTGTCAATATTTCCTCGTATGGGTTCCGGCGCTCCATTTTGGTGAGGATCGGGTCGGGGTGGGTGGGGGGGGGGGGGCAAGAACAGACCCACTGCCTCCCCAAGCATATCGTAAGAGCCGACTGTTTGGGACTTCCTTCATTCGTCTGAGAGGCAAGGAACTAATAATCTGTATAAAAATTAGCCAGACCTGTAAACCAGATGTGCGAGCACCATTCAGGTTCTGGAACAAGACAAGTCCAGAGATAGACGAACAGCCAGAACTTTCCGCTGCAGTTGACAGCGGGTAAAAGCAAAGAAGAAGAAATTTAAACAAGTGTTGTGGTTTCTAAGGCCATTGCAGAGTACAGCGTGGACAGACAGACAGGGCGACTAACAACGACTGTCTGGCAATGACTCATGACATTACAAAACTTTATACAACTTCTTCAGTCACGTGATGAGATGAGATGCATTAGAAAACGTCATGATGACTGGAAAGATCGGCGGTAGAAAAAGAGGCAGAGGCGGACCAAGAGAGACGATGATTGGAGGCCTGCAGAGATGGTGTGGTGGAATATCATCAGTGGAATTGATTTCAAACACTAAGGACTGAGTTCTGCGGGAAGACATGAGCGCCTACACCGCTGGACAGGGCACATGGTGATTATGATGATGATGGAATCACAGACTTCATGGAAAGATACAGAGGGATAGAGAAGGGGTGTAGTGATAGTAGTATCAAAACCCACCTGTGTCTGAACTAAGGGTTGGTCATGTCGTTGCTTGTTTGGTTGACTGACTGGGTTGGTGACTTGGATGATTAGGTAGTTAACTTGGATGATTAGGTCGTTAACTTTGATGATAAGGTTATTGGCTTGAATTATTAGGTCGTTAACTTGGATGATAAGGTTGTTAGCTTGAATGATTAGGTCGTTAACTTGGATGATAAGGTTATTGGCTTTAATGATTAGGTCGTTAACTTGGATGATAAGGTTGTTGACTTGAATGATTAGGTCGTTAACTTGGATGATAAGGTTATTGGCTTGAATGATTAGGTCGTTAACTTGGATGATAACGTTGTTGGCTTGGATGATTAGGTCGTTAACTTGGATGATAAGGTTGTTGGCTTGGATGATTAGGTCGTTAACTTGGATGATAAGGTTGTTGGCTTGGATGATTAGGTCGTTAACTTGGATGATAAGGTTGTTGGCTTGAATGATTAGGTCGTTAACTTGGATGATAAGGTTTGGCTTGGATGATTAGGTCGTTAACTTGGATGATAAGGTTGTTGGCTTGAATGATTAGGTCGTTAACTTGGATGATAAGGTTATTGGCTTGGATGATTAGGTCGTTAACTTGGATGATAAGGTTGTTGGCTTGAATGATTAGGTCGTTAACTTGGATGATAAGGTTATTGGCTTGGATGATAAGGTTATTGGCTTGGATGATTAGGTCGTTAACTTGGATGATAAGGTTATTGGCTTGGATGATAAGGTTATTGGCTTGGATGATAAGGTTATTGGCTTGGATATTAAGTTGTTAGCTAGTGTAATAGGCGCTGGACGACCGTTAAAAAAATTTAATTATGCTTATTTAAGCGAGCTAACAACCTGGCAAACTTGGGGCCAGGAAGTGATAAAACAGACGGGAGTGTTCAGTTTCGCTCTCTTAGGCCTCTGCTGTTCGAACGAGTAAGATGTAGTTCTGATTTTTCCGTTGCGTTCAATGGTTTAGAGCAGCGCGTGTTGAGGTGTGTAGGCAGAGATAGGTTCTATCTGTTGTAGGGTATTTTCGAACACGTTGTGAATTTTAATGCATTCTTATTTGTGAAGAACTTAGCTTATGTTCAGTGAAATAAACAGATGCTGAATGTGATAATTATAGTTCCAGTTGTTTTGCTTCAGATTAGGACTTGTGGTCAGTGCGCGTAGTTTAACTTTACACAGAAGATCTCGTGTCTGGACTACAATATTTCTGTTTCTAGTCCCCGCCTAACGAACTATTTTCCTATATTTTTATCTTAGTACTTAGGGCTTATCCGTTCTGGTACACTAGGATGATTGGGTTGTTGGCTTGGATAATTAGGTTGTTGGCTTGGGTGATTGTGTTCTTGGCTAGGATGATTGAGTCACTGGCTTGGATGATTGGGTTATTGGCTTGGATGATCAAACTGTTGGCTTGGATGATTGGGTTGTGGCTTGGATGATTGGGTTGTTTGATTTGATGATTAGGTTGTTGGCTTGGATGATTGTGTTGTTGGCTAGAATGATTAGGTCACTGGCTTGGATGACTGGGTTATTTGTTTGGATGATTGGGTTGTGGCTTGGATGATTGGGTTGTTGGCCTGGATGATTAGGCTGTTGGCTTGGGTGATTGTGTTGTTGGCTTTGATGATTAAGTTGTTAGTTACTTGACTGAGTGTTTGCCTTGGTGGTTGGTTTGATGATTAGATTGTTGGCACTGATTATTAGGCTGTTGGCTTAGATAACTGGAATGTTGGCTTCGATAACTGGCTGGTTGGCTTGGATGAATGGGTTGTTCGCATGTATGATTAGGTTGCTAGTGAGTGCGTGTTTGTGTGTATCTCCGTTGGAACTGTGGTCCCTCCTGCATCTCTTTAAACATCAGCTCTTTGCAGGTTATCCACATGCTTGCTCACTGTTGCCTAGCATGTCTGCTTTCTTGGTCTTTCCATCATCATCATCATCATCATCATCATCATCCCCTGAATACAAACCCAGATGACGTCACCAGACAACAAAGAACTACAACCTCATGTCAAGGGAAATAACCAGATATTTATTGCACTAACTATATGGAGTATTTTATCAATGACGTTACATGTACACAAGACAACAAGCCCAGACAATGCAGATACAACAACTGTGGGGGGCCAATATTTCATTGTTCCACACCACTAGATCTGTGGCACACAGACATCGACTGTGTGGGCCATTATTTCATAGTTCCACATCACTAGACCTGTGGCCCACAGACAGCGACTGTGTGGGCCAATATTTCATAGTTCCACATCACTAAATGTGTGGCACACAGACAGCGACTGTTTGTGGGCCATTATTTCATAGTTCCACACCACTATATCTGTGGCCCACAGACAGCGACTGTGTGGGTCCATTTTTTCATAGTTCCACATCAACACAATAATATATGACAAGAAATCTTCACTATTGTTGGAATATTAATTTCATTAATTTCATTGATGTATCCAACTGTTGGACCTGCAATTCACACATCTATTTCTTGTTCTTTTTTTTTCTTTTTTCTAGTTACTCACAGAAGTGTTGGCGGAGGGGAATGTAAGAATCATATGTGTGCTCCTTCTGACTCACTGTACAGGCTGGGCATAATCTTTTAGTACAGTTTTCCAATTTAACTATTTGAAAAATAATTTATAAACTAGGTTTTTTTAACCTTCACTAACTCAGTCTGATCAAGGCTATTAAAACTTCAGTAAACAGAATCACTGACTCAGTCTAAGAAGCTTTAGTAGATAGACTCACTGACGCAGTCTGACTAAGACTGTCAGACCTTTAATAAACAGAACGACAGACTCAGTCTGAGAAACCTTCAGTAAACAGAATCAGGGACATGCCCGGCTGACAGGATAAAGACCAAGTGTGACCAATGGTCAAGCCGCTAGTGAACCTCACCCTGGCATCGCCCATCCACAGAGTCAGTGTCTGTTAGGGCTCTCTCATATTGGAAGACTGTCATGCCTCTACACAGTGGGGGTTTACTTCCCTGAGTTTCAGCTTTGAGAGGACAATGTGATCACAACCCAGTCCTTGAAAGATGACCCTTCAGTCAAGCCAGGAGGACAATCTTATAAAGACTCTCTCCCAGGCTCAATGCATTGCAGACACAAGACACCACCCACCAAGGGCTCCAAGCTCTCTGACAGCAGGAGACCACAGCAACAGTCAATACCAGCATGAACGTCTAAAGTTGTCTGTAACAAATCAAACCATTGATGTTGACCTGGGGTCAGCACATGTTTCAGACATGAGACACACTAACTACATATATGTTCATTATAGCACCACCATAACCTGGCAGCCTCCATGTATCTCCTTTCAATCATTTTTAGATGTGAGTCAAGACCTCGTTAGGCACCCACCCTTCCCCCCCAGTGATCCCCCCCCCCCCCAAGCTTGGTCAATACAGAGACACAACTTATGTCTTGGTTCTACTGACAGTCACTAATATTCATGGACATTCACTGACATTGAAACACTGAGAGATATAGTGTTCCTGATAGCTCATATCACCTAGTGGTCTCACTGAAACTCTTACAGACTCTTGACTGTTTACTGACCCCCTCCCTTGTAGATTGACAATCTCTGCTTGCATCTGCACTAGACCAACATGAGGCATGACCCAACAGTCATAGATATTAGTTTCTGTCTGTAACCAGTCATCTAACAGATATGAAGTGGATGAAACCGCATGTGAAGTAAATGAAACCACATGTGAAGTGGATGAAACCACATGTGAAGTAAATGAAACCACATGTGAAGTAAATGAAACCACATGTGAAGTGGATGAAACCACATGTGAAGTGAATGAAACTGTGAGAAATGGATGAAACCACATGTGAATTAGTGAGCCACATGTGAATTAGTGAACCGCATGTGAATTAGTGAACCGCATGTGAATTAGATGAAACCAGATGTGAAGTAGATGAAACCACATGTGAAGTGGATGAGACCACATGTGATGTAGATGGAAACTTGTGTGAAGTGGAAGCAACCAGGTGTAAAGTAGATGGAACTATATGTGAAATAGATTACATAGATATGAAGTAGATGAAACCCCTCAGGTCCAGCAGTTTTCAGTAATCAATAACAATGGAAACTTGGAAGCAGAAGCCCACTAGACAAACAAAATCTGTACAGGACAACAAACTCAAAGATCACACACAGCAGGCAGGTCAACTAAATGTCTGTTACAGCTTGATATCAGCGCAGACAAGATCAGGCAGGTCAACCAAATGTCTGTTACAGCTTGATATCAGCACAGACAAGATCAGACAGGTCAATCAAATGTCTGTTACAGCTTGATATCAGCACAGGCATGATGAGACAGGTCAATCAAATGTCTGTTACAGCTTGATATCAGCACACAGAAGATCAGACAGGTCAATCAAATGTCTGTTAGAGCTTGATATCAGCACACAGAAGATCAGACAGTTCAGTCAAATGTCTGTTACAGCTTGATATCAGCACATAGAAGATCAGACAGGTCAATCAAATGTCTGTTACAGCTTGATATCAGCACACACAAGATAGCTACTGTGCTGTCTCTTGAACTCAATCTACTCCAAGTTTTGAGCCACTGAATAGAAATTTTAGATAGAGTATTTACACTCTTGGGGTCACTGTGTCATTCTGCCAGTTAGTCTTTTATTTTCTTTTGTTTTGTACCGCCGACAGTTTTATATCTGGTGTGATGGGTAGATGCCCTGATGCAGATTCTAAACAACATGCATAAGCCACTCCCCTCTTTGTAGTTGTACCACCCACAGTTTTATATCTGGTGTGACGAGTAGATGCCCTGATGAAGATTCTAAACAACATGCATAAGCCACCCCCCTCTTTGTAGTTGTACCACCCACAGTTTTATATCTGGTGTGACGGAGTGATGCCCTGATCCAGATTCTAAACAATATGCATAAGCCACTCCCCTCTTTGTAGTTGTACCACCGACAGTTTTATATCTGGTGTGACGAGTAGATGCCCTGATGCAGATTCTAAACAATATGCATAAGCCACTCCCCTCTTTGTAGTTGTACCACCCACAGTTTTATATCTGGTGTGACGAGTAGATGCCCTGATGCAGATTCTAAACAACATGCATAAGCCACTCCCCTCTTTGTAGTTGTACCACCCACAGTTTTATCACAGAAAAACAATGACAAATAAACAACTAGATCACAACAGGAACACTCAACAGTATCACTTAGACAGGTAACAAGCTGCAGGTCAAGGTCATGCTCCAGCTGAGAGTCAACAAGTGTTACATGAACATTTCTCATTGCTCCAGCTGTGAGTCAACAAGTGTTACATGACCATTTCTCATTGCTCCAGCTGTGAGCCAACAAGTGTTACATGACCATTTCTCATTGCTCCAGCTGTGAGTCAACAAGTGTTACATGACCATTTCTCATTGCTCCAGCTGTGAGCCAACAAGTGTTACATGACCATTTCTCATTGCTCCAGCTGTGAGCCAACAAGTGTTACATGACCATTTCTCATTGCTCCAGCTGTGAGCCAACAAGTGTTACATGACCATTTCTCATTGCTCCAGCTGTGAGTCAACAAGTGTTACATGACCATTTCTCATTGCTCCAGCTGTGAGCCAACAAGTGTTACATGACCATTTCTCATTGCTCTAGCTGTGAGCCAACAAGTGTTACATGAACATTTCTCATTGCTCCAGCTGTGAGCCAACAAGTGTTACATGAACATTTCTCATTGCTCCAGCTGTGAGCCAACAAGTGTTACATGACCATTTCTCATTGCTCTAGCTGTGAGTCAACAAGTGTTACATGACCTATCTAGGTCAGTTTTTTGTTTTTTTTTGTTGCTCTGGTCAGTCATCAGCGATTCTATATAAATTCTTATTTACTAATTATCCCTGACAGATTAAACTGTTATCCCTTCTGTTACATTCACTGTCGGCTATCTATCAGAGACAAGATGCTACTGTAGTAGCTTTTAAACACGCAGTTTTAATACCTTCTATGAAAGAAAGAGTTCAAACCGACATCTTATTAACTGTTAGCAAAATAATTTTTCTTAAATGGCCTTAAAAAATTTACTATAAAACGGCAATCATGCTAGAAATTATAGCCAAAAGAAAAATCGAGTGCCAAACTATAAAACAATAGCCAAACAATAAAATGATTGCCAAAAAAAAAAAAAAAATGACAGCCAAAATATGAAAGTGGAAAATACAACCAAAATATTAACAAATAAATAATAAAGTGGCGTTCAAACAAGAAGTGAACAGAAAAATGACATGATCGCAGATGTATATCTAAAGGCTTGATCAATGACTCACTGCAACCGGTTCTGATCCGATATCGTTAGGAGTGTCTTGTCTTTGCAAAGGGGCTGTTTGCCAACCTAGAGTGAAGCACAAACCACCACAGCTCTGGTGACAACACCCAGGTATCTCTGTACTATCTACACTCATCTGACAAAGATCTGGATCGAACTGATTGAGTGCACAAGGCAACTACTGAATCTCTTTAACACAGGGACAACCAACTACAGGCAGACTCTATAGGTAACCACAAGGCTTGTTTCTTCTTCTTCTGCTTCTTCTTCTGCTTCTTCTTCTTCTTCTTCTTCTTCTTCTTCTTCTTCTTCTTCTTCTTCTTCTTCTTCTTCTTCTTCTTCTTCTTCTTCTTCTTCTTCTTCTTCTTCTTCTTCTTCTTCTTCTTCTTCTTCTTCTTCTTCTTCTTCTTCTTCTTCTTCTTCTTCTGCTTCTTCTTCTTCTTCTTCTTCTTCTTCTTCTTCTGCTTCTTCTTCTTCTGCTTCCTCTTCTTCTTCTTCTGCTTCTAAGCCTTCCCCAGCTGTAAACTCTGGTGACATTTTATGGCTGTCCATCCATTTCCCGAATTGAAGTTGTGAGTGCACAAGTGTAGATGTGCAGTCAGACATTGGGGCAGAGATGTAAAATGAGAACAGATGATGAACAAATCATTTACAGAGAAAAATGTTCCTTCTGTTAGTTACATGGCCATAATTAGTTTTATGGGTTTTGTGTGTATATGTGTGTGTTTGTGTGTGCATGTATGTGTGTGTGTGAGAGAGAGTGTGTGTGTGTGTGTTGATATAAACTTCTGGTTGTTCATCCATTTCTGGACGTTAGACAAGTTCTGGAACAATACTAAAGTGCATAAGTGGATGAACAACCAGAACTTTTAGTCAGAGTTTACAGCCAGTAAACGCGAGGAAGACGCTATCTTTCTTTCTGTCGTATCTCTTTTTTCTTATCTTCTTCCCACAGCTCATCTTTACCTCATCCCAATTACACTCCCCCTCCTCCGCCCCCCCCCCCCCGCCCCGCCCCTTTTGTCCTCTTCACTATCACTACTTGCATTAGGCCCCAACTACGGGCCCATATTTTCTCCCTGTTGTCTATTATCTTTAAAGTTCTTTCATATGCACTCTCCAGTGCCACCATTAGTTGTACAGACACCAAGATGTATGTGCCCACATATTCCAATTTTCTCCACACTTTTTGTTGGGGGGGGGGGGGTGAAGTCAGGGCAACAGCCACTAGATCCACATGCCCATATGGTAGAGTGTCACACATTTTAGTACAGTTTTGAATGACTAGAGTTTGTTTCCTTCACAAGATACTGTATTATATGACACACGAATGTACTATTTATGTATACAAATCAAATCACAGAGAATTCAATCAATGATAAACAACTTTTGAGAACAGACAATAATAAAACACAGAAACAGAAAAAGTCTTCAGGTCAGACAGTTCAAAGTGATCTATCTAAAGACAAGGGGATCTAATTCTCTGCACTGGGATGAACATACATTTTCTTAGCCAAGGATGGATATTTGAGAGAACACCCTTGACAGCTGGACATTGACAGCTGGACATTGACAGCTGAACATTTACAGCTGGACATTGACAGCTGGACATTGACAGCTGGACATTGACAGCTGGACATTGACAGCTGGACATCAAACAGAGCAGACCAGAAGACCCATCACA
Organism: Candidula unifasciata; assembly: GCA_905116865.2. Taxonomy (NCBI): domain Eukaryota; kingdom Metazoa; phylum Mollusca; class Gastropoda; order Stylommatophora; family Geomitridae; genus Candidula; species Candidula unifasciata. Next base: position 27,744 of record CAJHNH020000593.1, read on the forward strand.
ACAACATTATACAAACGAGCTTCTGTTAGAAGCCCATGCCCATATGTGGACCAGTAGAACAGCAATGTTTCTGTGACCTCACAGACAGTCATCAATGTTTGTGTTTGCCAAGCCTGCAGTGGTCAGTTCTCTTGTGTTTGCCAAGCCTGTAGTGGTCAGTTCTTCTGTGTTTGCCAAGCCTGCAAGTGGTCAGTTCTCCTGTGTTTGCATGACCTGCAGTGGTCAGTTCTCCTGTTTGCCAAGCCTGTAGTGGTCAGTTCTCCTGTGTTTGCCAAGCCTGTAGTGGTCAGTTCTCTTGTGTTTACCAAGCCTGCAGTGGTCAGTTCTCCTGTGTTTGCCAAGCCTGCAGTGGTCAGTTCTCCTGTGTTTGCCAAGCCTGCAGTGGTCAGTTCTCCTGTGTTTGCCAAGCCTGCAGTGGTCAGTTCTCCTGTGTTTGCCAAGCCTGCAGTGGTCAGTTCTCCTGTGTTTGCCAAGCCTGCAGTGGTCAGTTCTCCTGTGTTTGCCAAGCCTGCAGTGGTCAGTTCTCCTGTGTTTGCCAAGCCTGCAGTGGTCAGTTCTCTTGTGTTTACCAAGCCTGCAGTGGTCAGTTCTCCTGTGTTTGCCAAGCCTGCAGTGGTCAGTTCTCCTGTGTTTGCCAAGCCTGCAGTGGTCAGTTCTCCTGTGTTTGCCAAGCCTGCAGTGGTCAGTTCTCCTGTGTTTGCCAAGCCTGCAGTGGTCAGTTCTCTTGTGTTTACCAAGCCTGCAGTGGTCAGTTCTCCTGTGTTTGCCAAGCCTACAAGTGGTCAGTTCTCCAAACCTTGATCTCCTGCTGTTCTTCTATCAATCTTTCTGGACTAGTTTCAACACACTGAAGAGAGATACTGTGCCCTGCAACTAAGTGTGTTTTTATCGTGCCCTATTCTTCTTTTACGTTCAAAAGGGCACAACTGTTCTGCCAGCTCTAAACATTCAGGTTCCAGCTCGGCTATCTAAACACTCAATGGCCTGTCTCTCTAGCATAGTTGGCTAAACTGGATTGCGCGGTGAGCGGGTGATGAACTCCTTGTGGTCTGGGTTCACTCCCGGGGGTAGGCAGAAAAGCCACATTTTCTCCCAGATTTACGGTATTTACAATAGTATCAAGGCCGAAAGGTTGCGATATAATACCAAGCCTAAGAGTTAACAACTCATGGCTTCTGGATACTAAAACAAACAAACAAACACTCAATGGATTTTGAAGAAATGAAAACAAGCTTGGAAGCAACTGAAATAACATTTCAAATTCATGAATACTCCAAGAAAAGACAAAATGCTAAAGGAAGAATTGGTAGTCTATTACAAGCATTCCATATTCTGTAGGTTTTGTCATTTCTACATATTCTAGTTCATATCTTTGTGTGCTGTTTTTGCTTCAGGTGGGGCTACTGTCCTTTTAAACTCTATCAGCCTTCCTCATTTTTTATCACAAACATTAAGTGTATTCACCAAACAATAACTTCTGTTTAAATACAACATGAAAGGGAGAATGACATTTGAACAAGAGAAGCAGCAATTAAACAAGGAAAATAACACAGAAGATGAAAACAAGAACAAACAACTCACCAGTCTGCTCTTCCACAAATAGCAACAACAACTAAATGTCCATAATGAATTTAAAATCAAACAACAAACAACTGAAAAAGAATCCCAGAAAAAACCTGGGCAAATCTTAGAACATGTGAAACCACAAACGCTTTATAATAAATTCTTTAACACAGAACTTACCAGGGAAATATAACAAACAGATCATTGTTTCTGTAACATGAAAGTTGAACAAGATATGACACTTCAAAATGACCAGGACAATAGACTTCCCTCATGTTTACAAGCCCAAATATATACTTGATAGTTAAATACATCAATAACATTGATAAATATATTGAGATGAACAGTTTGGGATGACACAAAACTGGCACTTGACAAATGCGCACATTGTGGATACGGTGACATGACATACACAAAGTTAGCAGTGGAACACAAAAATAGATATTTGTTTAATAGCAAACAATCACTGTACATATGATATATCCTCACATAGTTTCTACCTCCTTTTACATGGTCATTATAGTTCGTTCAATGTAAGACATCATTTCTAACTTTCTGTTAGTCACAATTATAAATATTTCTGACTCATAATTGACAATTATTTTTAAATCTTTCTGTTAGTCATAATTGTAAAGATTTCTGACTCCTAATTTACCACTGTTGAGAATTGTGGTCTGTATGTATGTATGGATTTTATGATGGATTTGAACTCAACTGTCTGGTGTTAAGGAATAAAACAAAGTAATCAAATTGGCTGAGGCCAAAAAAATAGTACAACTCCATACTTATATAAATTTGCTGAGAGATACCTCGAACTCTCAGTAGATTTGATTGTTGATGCTGAATCGACTTGGTTGGTAAAACTGTCTGCATTAGAAGTAGTGATATACTTGAACACTGGAGGCTGGTGGATTCTCCTAGTATTGTGGGATGTCCCATTGACGTGTCTTGTCTTGGCTTGTAATTGTTTTACTGGACTAACCTAAACTGTCAGGGAAATGGAACATCAGGGAAGACAATCAGGTCATGGAATATACACAAAACAATGTAGCATATTACTGAGATTGTGTCTTCTTCTTCTTCAAGTTCACCAGCTGTAAACTCCTGCAGTTCGCCCACTTCTGGACTGTAGTCTTTTCCCAAAACCTCAGTGCTGCAGGCAAATCTGTTCTATAGATCTGGCTTATTTGTATGAAGACTGCCTGTCAGGCCCCCACTGATCTGACTATGTTGTACACACATACATATGTGTCTGAATTCCCACATATGTCAGTAATCTGACTCGAAACACATGTTCAAGATGGTTTGATTTGCTGTTTTTGTATGTAATTTAGAATTGGTTCTGTGCCGACTGTTTATCTTAAGATTTTATTCCTGCTTTTATATTTTCTAGTGGTGTACACACACACACACACACACACACACACACACAAAGATGCCAAAATGTGGGAGAGAATTTTATAATAATGCTGCCTTTAGAACTATGGAAAAAATGGACTTTATAATGATGCCTGTTTTTAGAACTATGTGGAAAAAATGGACTTTATAATGATACCTGTTATTAGCAGAAGCACGGAAGGCCAGATACATTTTAAAATCTATCTCAATGGGAATATGAAAGCACCGTGCCAGCAAACAACATACCAGCCACTGAACACAACTGACTGTGAGAAGTAAAGCCTGACTTTTCTGTGCTCACAGATCAGCCTGCGAAACAAGCATGAAGACGTACTCTGTACTGTGTGCATTCCTCATGGATGACTTTCATATCTAAAGCCCTGTATACTCGGATAAACTTGTCTTTCTGCTTATAAACATTTCTTCTCTCTCAGTTCATGAGCTGTAAACTCCAGCAGAAAGTTCTGGATGTTTGTCCACCTCTGGACTTTGGTCTTGTTCCAGAACCTGAGTTGCATGTTCATCCATTTTACAGATATGACATACTGATATGCAGCCTGTTGGTTTCTTGCCTCTCAAGCAGATTCACGGAGCTCCCTGTGAGTCGACTCCTACAACATGCTTGCAGGGCAGGTAGTGGGTCTATCCCAGTGTTGTCCACAATGGGGTTCAGGCCCCCCTCCCCCCTCATACAGGCAGGAAACATTCCAGGAGAACTTGTTTACACTGTCTGCAGGATGAGTACACAATGTTTTGTGTTGAGTTTGCATCTTGTACACAATGTTTAGTCTTGAGTCCACATCTTGTACACAACATTTAGTCTTGAGTTCACATCTTGTACACAACATTTAGTCTTGAGTTCACATCTTGTGCACAATGTTTGGTCTTGAGTTTGCATCTTGTATACAACATTTAGTTTTGAGTTCACATCTTGTACACAATGTTTAGTCTTGAGTTCACATCTTGTACACAATGTTTAGTCTTGAGTTCACATCTTACACACAATGTTTAGTCTTGAGTTCAAATCTTCGTCGAGGCAACTTTTTAACTGACCTTGGTCCCTAGGTGGACCTAGCCAGGAGTGGGTACCGGGAAAAGTCCTGGGAAGTAAAGGCATCTAGCATGATGCTGACCATATCACCCGCCCAGTGCCAATTGATCTATTAAATATAGGTCTAGCCCTCGGTGCCCCATATGCAAGAAGGCGTGGGAAAGAGTGTGTTTACCTTATGCGCTACATGCCTAAAGTTCTTTACTTTACGTGTTTATATGATCCTGATGTTTGTCTGCTGGATTCAAGACACAGGCCAACGAGGTGCTGTCCCATCCCCACATAGGACTCAAGGTTACTTATTGTACCTGCAGAGTTCCGTAAGAAAGCAACTGTTTACTAACTGTATCTGGGATTTGTTCCTGTTGGACTGGCATCTGAATAGTGGCTTTTTGAGTCACTGGGTGTGGAAACTCCAGATTGTAATCCCCAAGAGAAGATTGAAGTAAACATACAGACACACAGAGACTCACATGGAGTATTAATGTGACATGACACACAGAGACTCACATGGAGTATTAATGTGACATAACACACAGTGACTCACATGGAGTATTAATGTGACATGACACACAGAGACTCACATGAAGTATTAACGTGACATGACACACAGTGACTCACATGGAGTATTAATGTGACATGACACACAGAGACTCACATGAAGTATTAACGTGACATGACACACAGAGACTCACATGAAGTATTACGTGACATGACACACAGAGACTCACATGAAGTATTAACGTGACATGACACACAGAGACTCACATGAAGTATTAATGTGACATGACACACAGAGACTCACATGAAGTATTAACGTGACATGACACACAGAGACTCACATGAAGTATTAACGTGACATGACACACAGAGACTCACATGAAGTATTAATGTGACATGACACACAGTGACTCACATGGAGTATTAATGTGACATGACACACAGAGACTCACATGGAGTATTAATGTGACATGACACACAGAGACTCACATGAAGTATTATGTGACATGACGCACAGAGACTCACATGAAGTATTAATGTGACATGACGCACAGTGACTCACATGGAGTATTAATGTGACATGACACACAGAGACTCACATGAAGTATTAATGTGACATGACGCACAGAGACTCACATAAAGTATTACGTGACATGACACACAGAGACTCACATGAAGTATTAACGTGACATGACACACAGTGACGTCACATGAAGTATTAATGTGACATGACACACAGTGACTCACATGAAATATTAATGTGACATGACACACAGAGACTCACATGGAGTATTAATGTGACATGACACACAGAGACTCACATGGAGTATTAATGTGACATGACACACAGTGACTCACATGGAGTATTAATGTGACATGACACACAGAGACTCACATGGAGTATTAATGTGACATGACACACAGAGACTCACATGAAGTATTATGTGACATGACGCACAGAGACTCACATGAAGTATTAATGTGACATGACGCACAGTGACTCACATGGAGTATTAATGTGACATGACACACAGAGACTCACATGAAGTATTAATGTGACATGACGCACAGAGACTCACATAAAGTATTACGTGACATGACACACAGAGACTCACATGAAGTATTAACGTGACATGACACACAGTGACGTCACATGAAGTATTAATGTGACATGACACACAGTGACTCACATGAAATATTAATGTGACATGACACACAGAGACTCACATGGAGTATTAATGTGACATGACACACAGTGACTCACATGGAGTATTAATGTGACATGACACACAGTGACTCACATGGAGTATTAATGTGACATGACACACAGAGACTCACATGGAGTATTAATGTGACATGACACACAGAGACTCACATGGAGTATTAATGTGACATGACACACAGAGACTCACATGAAGTATTAACGTGACATGACACACAGAGACTCACATGGAGTATTAACGTGACATGACACACAGAGACTCACATGGAGTATTAATGTGACATGACACACAGAGACTCACATGAAGTATTAACGTGACATGACACACAGTGACTCACATGAAGTATTAATGTGACATGACACACAGTGACTCACATGAAATATTAACGTGACGTGACATACAGAGACTCACATAAAGTATTAACATGACATGACATACAGAGACTCACATGAAGAATTAACGTGACATGACACACAGAGACTCACATGAAGTATTAACGTGACATGACACACAAACTCACATGAAGTATTAACGTGACATGACATACAGAGACTCACATGAAGTATTAACGTGACACGACACACAGAGACTCACATGAAGTATTAACGTGACACGACACACAGAGACTCACATGGAGTATTAATGTGACATGACACACAGAGACTCACATGAAGTATTAATGTGACATGACACACAGAAACTCACATGAAGTATTAACGTGACATGTGTCCTCACTCTCCGTTTGCCACCGGCTCTTTCTTCTCTTCGCCCCCAGGTGTGCCTTCAGCATTGGCACTGGCTTCTGGAGCTTTCTTCTCTGGGGACTGCAACATTCAACATGGTCAAGCAGGTAAACTCACATCTCTGCTCCACATCGACATATACATTTAGGAGTAGTTCACATTCTAACAAATGTTCCAGATCTGAATTACGTAATACTGCTGTATTCTAAATCCAAATGTACGTTCCAGATCTTGATTCATAAGGTTAGTTGCGTATCCTTTACAGTACATTGCAGAACCAAACCCAGCAGCCCCTGGCTGTTTTGTGGTTTCTCTAGGCAAATTTACATCCAGTAGTTTGCCATTGCTTTCTGAGTCTGATACCACGGCTCGCAGCTGGGATCGAACCCGGCACCCCGGCATTATGAAGCATTCGCATCGACTTAGCCACAGAGCCGACAATTCATAAATAAGTCAATAATTTGACTGCAAACACCATCTGGATCTGAATTTCTAAATATGTCAGTAATATAACTTGAAACATGTTTCAGCTGTGATTTCCTACTTATGTCACTAATGTGACATGAAACATATGTGTCAGAAATCTGACTTGAAACATACGTTTCAATTTTATATCCCATATATGTCACTAACATGACTTAAAAGTGTTCCAGGCCTGAATTCCCACATTTGTCAGTAATCTGGCTTGAAACTTATTTCCGATTTGAATTTTCATATATGTCAGTAATCTGGCTTGAAACATGTTTCAGGATCTAATTTTCATTTATGTCAGTAATCTGGCTTGAAACGCATGTTTCAGATTTGAAATCTCACACATGTCAGTGATGTGGCTTGAAATATATGTTTCAGATTTGAATTTCCACACATGTCAGTAATCTGGCTTGAAACACATGTTTCAGATTTGAATGCCCACACATGTCAGTAATCTGGCTTGAAACACATGTTTCAGATTTGAATGCCCACACATGTCAGTAATCTGGCTTGAAACATATTTTTCAGATTTGAATTCCCACATATGTCAGTAATCTGGCTTGAAACACATGTTTCAGATTTGAATTCCCACACATGTCAGATTTTCTGCTGTAAAAAGTCTCATATGCAATTCGGTCTGGATGGATTCTCACTAGATGGCCCAACTATTTCATTCTTTGGACCGGCCTGACATTCTGAAGGCTCTCAAGAAGGCAGGAGGAGAAGATGATTCAGGAGACGATGCTGAATTAGCAACACTCAAAAGACTACAAGAACTGCAGATCAAAAGAGGTGTTGCAAAACATGAACACTATACAGGTAGCCAAAGAAGAAGAATAAACCAACACAGAACTGATGTTATCTGTTGCCACACGCTGGGGGATATGCTGAAGATGGGATCTGAGCGCTTATGAACTTGTCAAATGTGAAATAAGGACAATCTTTTAGTTAACTAACCAGCCAACTAACTATTTCATAACTAACCAGCCAACTAACTATTTCATAACTAACCAGCCAACTATTTCATAACTAACCAGCCAACTATATTTCATAACTAACCAGCCAACTATTTCATAACTAACCAGCCAACTATTTCATAACTAACCAGCCAACCAACTATTTCATAACTAACCAGCCAACCAACTATTTCATAACTAACCAGCCAACTAACTATTTCATAACTAACCAGCCAACTATTTCATAACTAACCAGCCAACTATTTCATAACTAACCAGCCAACTATTTCATAACTAACCAGCCAACAACTATTTCATAACTAACCAACTAACTATTTCATAACTAACCAGCCAACTATTTCATAACTAACCAGCCAACAACTATTTCATAACTAACCAGCCAACCAACTATTTCATAACTAACCAGCCAACTATTTCATAACTAACCAGCCAACTATTTCATAACTAACCAGCCAACTATTTCATAACTAACCAGCCAACTATTTCATAACTAACCAGCCAACTAACTATTTCATAACTAACCAGCCAACTATTTCATAACTAACCAGCCAACTAACTATTTCATAACTAACCAGCTAACTATTTCATAACTAACCAGCCAACAACTATTTCATAACTAACCAGCCAACTATTTCATAACTAAACTAACCATAACTAACCAACTAACTATTTCATAACTAACCAGCCAACTAACTATTTCATAACTAACCAGCCAACTATTTCATAACTAACCAGCCAACTAACTATTTCATAACTAACCAGCCAACTATTTCATAACTAACCAGCCAACTATTTCATAACTAACCAGCCAACTATTTCATAACTAACCAGCCAACTATTTCATAACTAACCAGCCAACTATTTCATAACTAACCAGCCAACTAACTATTTCATAACTAACCAGCTAACTATTTCATAACTAACCAGCCAACTATTTCAGCCAACTATTTCATAACCAGCCAACTACTATTTCATAATAACTAACCAGCCAACTATTTCATAACTAACCAGCCATAACTAAAACTATTTCATAACTAACCAGTCAACTAACTATTTCATAACTAACCAGCCAACTATTTCATAACTAACCAGCCAACTAACTATTTCATAACTAACCAGCCAACTATTTCATAACTAACCAGCCAACTATTTCATAACTAACCAGCCAACTATTTCATAACTAACCAGCCAACTATTTCATAACTAACCAGCCAACTAACTATTTCATAACTAACCAGCTAACTATTTCATAACTAACCAGCCAACTATTTCATAACTAACCAGCCAACTATTTCATAACTAACCAGCCAACTATTTCATAACTAACCAGCCAACTATTTCATAACTAACCAGTCAACTAACTATTTCATAACTAACCAGCCAACTATTTCATAACTAACCAGCCAACTAACTATTTCATAACTAACCAGCCAACTATTTCATAACTAACCAGCCAACTATTTCATAACTAACCAGCCAACTATTTCATAACTTCATAACTAACCAGCCAACTATTTCATAACTAACCAGCCAACTATTTCATAACTAACCATTTCATAACTAACAACTATTTCATAACTAACCAGCCAACTAACTATTTCATAACCAACCAACTATTTCATAACTAACCAGCCAACTATTTCATAACTAACTAACCAGCCAACTATTTCATAACTAACCAGCCAACTAACTATTTCATAACTAACCAGCATAAACTATTTCATAACTAACCAGCCCAACTATTTCATAACTAACCAGCCAACTATTTCATAACTAACCAACTAACTATTTCATAACTAACCAGCCAACTATTTCATAACTAACCAGCCAACTATTTCATAACTAACCAGCCAACTATTTCATAACTAACCAGCCAACTAACTATTTCATAACTAACCAGCCAACTAACTATTTCATAACTAACCAGCCAACTAACTATTTCATAACTAACCAGCCAACTAACTATTTCATAACTAACCAGCCAACTAACTATTTCATAACTAACCAGCCAACTAACTATTTCATAACTAACCAGCCAACTAACTATTTCATAACTAACCAGCCAACTAACTATTTCATAACTAACCAGCCAACTAACTATTTCATAACTAACCAGCCAACTAACTATTTCATAACTAACCAGCCAACTAACTATTTCATAACTAACTAACCAGTCAACTATTTCATAACTAACCAGCCAACTAACTATTTCATAACTAACTAACCAGTCAACTATTTCATAACTAACTAACCAGCCAACTATTTCATAACTAACCAGCCAACTATTTCATAACTAACCAGCCAACTATTTCATAACTAACCAGCCAACTATTTCATAACTAACCAGCCAACTATTTCATAACTAACCAGCCAACTAACTATTTCATTCTTTGTTTGTCACATTGCAACTTTCTCTATGATGCTGGTATTCACGACCCTGTCTAGTGTTGTTGGTGACCTTGCGGAGACAATGCATCTGTCAGGTAGTTGTTTTCTGTTCTAGTGCCCCATTCAATGTCCATGTTTGGCACTTATAGCATAAAGTAGGGATCAAAATGCTGATAATTGTTTGCTGGAAGAGAGATATTTGAGTGTCTAAGCAGTGTGGCTAACTGGTAGGTAACAACATTTGCATTCTGTATTCTGGCTTCTATCTCTCTTTTGAGGCTGCCATCCTCCATAAGTATGCCTCCAAGGTATTTGAATTCTTTTACTTGTTCTGTTTTAATAGCCTTAACATGAGCATTCGTTCATGTCATTATGTTTCCTCAGTTTTCGCGGTGTTTATTCTCATTTAATACCCTGTGCAGGTTTTGGGGTCACTACAGTGTGGTAAATTATGTTGTTGATGGTGTATTAGACATGGCTCGTCTGCAAAAAAAGAAGTTCATTGATTTCTTCAGTGTCTATATAATTGTAATTGTAATTTTATCAGTGTAAGTAATGAAGAGCAATGATGAGAGGACACATCCCTGTTTGACACGTGATAAAATGGGGAACCAATCTGTCATTCCTTCTGCTGTTCTTTCTGCTGTACCTAACTGTTTATCTTAAACACCACAATCATCTCAGTCATCTAGGATTTCCCATACATTGCGTGAACTGATTCGATGCACTATCTCTGACTTTCTGCTGTACTTTGTCATGGATCTTGACAAAGATAAGTTAATGTCTGTTACCCAACAGTTTGGAACACCACAATCATCTCAGTCATCTAGGATTTCCCATACATTGCATGAATTGACTCGATGCACCACTGACTGACATGAGAGAAAAGATACTTGATGTCTTCATATTTCAATGATGAACTTGCAGCAACTGACGCCAGCAGCAGGTCTTACCTTTGGTCTTGGTTCTGCAGTTGGGTCTAGGATAATTTTGCCTACATTCTTGCGATCACACAGCTTCTGCATGGCCTCACCAACCTGCAACATATCCACATGAAAATCTCACAGCTCCACATGGATATCATTCATCATACATTTATGCAGCTATAAATGTCTTACATCTATAAATGTATTGGTGCTAACTTTTCTTTGGAGTAAACAAAACAGGCTGAGAGAGAAGAATCTTTATCTCTGGCCTTATTTCATTCTGCCATGACCTGTAATTACCCAAACCTACGTATGGACAGGAGGAACTCCTGGCCTCTGGTTCAGCCGTGACCTGTGATTCCCCAAGCCTCGGTATGGAAAGGAGGAACTCCTGGCCTCTGGTTCAGCCATGACCTGTGATTCCCCAAGCCTCGGTATGGACAGGAGGAACTCCTGGCCTCTGGTTCAGCGGTGACCTGTGATTCCCCAAGCCTCGGTATGGACAGGAGGAACTCCTGGCCTCTGGTTCAGCCGTGACCTGTGATTCCCCAAGCCTCGGTATGGACAGGAGGAACTCCTGGCCTCTGGTTCAGCCGTGACCTGTGATTCCCCAAGCCTCCTACTGAGAGAAGGATCTCTGGCCTTATTTGGTGCAGACATGGGCTATGATTCTTAAACCACCCGGTAGAACCCCCCCCCCCCTCCCCTCACACCCCTACCCCCCATTCCCCCCCCCAGAAACCCCAGGTCAGCAAAACATATGTAAGGGGTCTGTGATATCATTCACAGCAACAGAAACTCCAGATACACAACAAGACATTTTAGAATGAAATCCTTTTAGCGATTCTTTAATAAACTGTCTCTTCTTTGAATATAACTTTTGAAAAGTATGGGGTCCATGACAGAGCTTGGCAAATATGTGGGGCCACAGGTCTGAGCTAATTAGGGAACCAATGAGTTCAGTTAATATCTGTCTGAGACTCACTGGGAACCAATGAGTTAAGTTAATGTCTGCCTGAGACTCACTGGGAACCACTGAGTTAATGTCTGCCTGAGACTCACTTGGAACCAATATGTTAAGTTAATGTCTGTCTGAGACTCACTGGGAACCACTGAGTTAAGTTAATGTCTGTCTGAGACTCACTGGGAACCACTGAGTTAAGTTAATGTTTCTCTGAGACTCACAGTTATATGCTTCTTCTGCATTTGCCCTTAAAATAGCAGTTGGCATGGTGTTTTATGGTTTACAGCTAGGCTGTGCTATCTCACCTTTTGGCAACACATATGATTTCAGTAAAACCTCTAATTTAGGAGCCTTTCAAAACGTGCTTGCTGGGGATAGGGGTTTGGTGGCTCTGTAACATGGGCCCCTGGCACCCACAAAGGGACAAGTAAAATCATGTCTGTCTAAGGCTCAAAGAGAGAACCAGGCAAGCTCAAATTAGCAAGACAACCAGACAATGATACTCACCTCATCAAAGAGAGAGAGACAGGCAAGCACACAGGAGAACACACAAGCAGACAGACAGACAGTAATGCTACATCCTCAAAGAGAGAGCAACATTCAAGCATACATGAGAACACACAAGCAGACAGACAGACACTGATGCTCACATCCTCAAAGAGAGAGCAACATTCAAGCATGCATGACAACACACAAGCAGACAGACAGACAGACAGTAATGCTACATCCTCAAAGAGAGAGCAACATTCAAGCATACATGACAACACACAAGCAGACAGACAGACAGACAGTAATGCTACATCCTCAAAGAGAGAGAGCAACATTCAAGCATACATGACAACACACAAGCAGACAGACAGACACTAATGTTCACACCCTCAAAGAGAGAGCAACATTCAAGCACACATGACAACACACAAGCAGACAGACAGACAGACACTAATGTTCACACCCTCAAAGACACAGCTACATGCAAGCACACATGAGAACACTCAAGCAGACAGACAGACAGACACTAATGTTCACACCCTCAAAGAGACAACTACATGCAAGCACACATGAGAACACTCAAGCAGACAGACACTAATGCTCACATCCTCAAAGAGACAGCTACATGCAAGCATACATGAGAACACACATGCAGACAGACAGACACTAATGCTCTCATCCTCAAAGAGACAGCTACATGCAAGCATACATGAGAACACACAAGCAGACAGACAGACACTAATGCTCACATCCTCAAAGAGAGAGCAACATTCAAGCATACATGAGAACACTCAAGCAGACAGACAGACACTAATGCTCACACCCTCAAAGAGAGAGCAACATTCAAGCATACATGAGAACACTCAAGCAGACAGACAGACACTAATGTTCACATCCTCAAAGAGACAACTACATGCAAGCATACACGAGAACACACAAGCAAACAGACAGACACTAATGCTCACACCCTCAAAGAGAGAGCAACATTCAAGCATACATGAGAACACACAAGCAGACAGACAGAAACTAATGCTCACACACTCAAAGAGAGAGCAACATTCAAGCATACATGAGAACACTCAAGCAGACAGACAGACAGACACTAATGCTCTCATCCTCAAAGAGACAACTACATGCAAGCACACATGAGAACACTCAAGCAGACAGACAGACAGACACTAATGTTCACACCCTCAAAGAGACAGCTACATGCAAGCATACATGAGAACACTCAAGCAGACAGACAGACACTAATGTTCACATCCTCAAAGAGACAGCTACATGCAAGCATACATGAGAACACTCAAGCAGACAGACAGACACTGAAGCTCACATCTTCAAAGAGACAGCTACATGCAAGCATACATGAGAACACACAAGCAGACAGACAGACACTAATGCTCACATCCTCAAAGAGAGAGCAACATTCAAGCATACATGAGAACACTCAAGCAGACAGACAGACACTAATGCTCACATCCTCAAAGAGAGAGCAACATTCAAGCATACATGAGAACACTCAAGCAGACAGACAGACACTAATGCTCACATCCTCAAAGAGAGAGCAACATTCAAGCATACATGAGAACACTCAAGTAGAAAGACAGACACTAATGTTCACATCCTCAAAGAGACAACTACATGCAAGCATACATGAGAACACACAAGCAGACAGACAGAAACTAATGCTCACACACTCAAAGAGACAGCTACATGCAAGCATACATGAGAACACTCAAGCAGACAGACAGACAGACACTAATGCTCACATCCTCAAAGAGACAGCTACATGCAAGCATACATGAGAACACTCAAGCAGACAGACAGACAGACACTAATGCTCACATCCTCAAAGAGACAGCTACATGCAAGCATACATGAGAACACTCAAGCAGACAGACAGACAGACACTAATGCTCACATCCTCAAAGAGACAGCTACATGCAATCATACATGAGAACAATCAAGCAGACAGACAGACAGACACTAATGTTCACACCCTCAAAGAGACAACTACATGCAAGCATACATGAGAACACTCAAGCAGACAGACAGACAGACACTAATGTTCACACCCTCAAAGAGACAGCTACATGCAAGCATACATGAGAACACTCAAGCAGACAGACAGACACTAATGTTCACACCCTCAAAGAGACAACTATATGCAAGCATTCATGAGAACACTCAATCAGACAGACAGACACTAATGCTCACATCCTCAAAGAGACAGCTAAATGCAAGCATACATGAGAACACTCAAGCAGACAGACAGACACTAATGCTCACATCTTTAAAGAGACAGCTACATGCAAGCACACATGAGAACACTCAAGCAGACAGACAGACACTAATGCTCACATCCTCAAAGAGACAGCTACATGCAAGCATACATGAGAACACTCAAGCAGACAGACAGACACTAATGCTCACATCTTTAAAGAGACAGCTACATGCAAGCATACATGAGAACACTCAAGCAGACAGACAGACACTAATGTTCACACCCTCAAAGAGACAGCTACATGCAAGCATACATGAGAACACTCAAGCAGACAGACAGACAGACACTAATGTTCACATCCTCAAAGAGAGAGCTACATGCAAGCATACATGAGAACACACAAGCAGACAGACAGACAATAATGCTCACATCCTCAAAGAGAGAGAAGCAGACAGACAATGATGTTCACATCCTCAAAGAGAGAGAAGCAGACAGACAGACAGACACTAATGTTCACACCCTCAAAGAGAGAGCTACATGCAAGCATACATGAGAACACACAAGCAGACAGACAGACACTGATGTTCACATCCTCAAAGAGAGAGAAGCAGACAGACAGACAATGATGTTCACACCCTCAAAGAGAGAGCTACATGCAAGCACACATGAGAACACTCAAGCAGACAGACAGACAGACACTGAAGCTCACATCCTCAAAGGCCCAGACGGAATCAATGGTGGGCTTGATCTTGCCCTGGTTGTAGAGGTCCAGCACTTTGGAGACAACTTTGCCGATGTACTCGTAGTGGCCCTGGCGGAACAGCAGGCGCCGAAGCTGGAATCCTCCGATCAGCTTATTGTCATCATACAGCTTCAAGGGGTTGATCTTGTCCACTTGCCACCACTGGAGACAGAAAGTAGGTGATCAGAGAAGTCAGACAGTTGACTGGTTGCATTGGAAAGAGAAAAAAAAAAGGGGGAGGGGGAAGGGTGGTAATCACAGAGGTGTGGGAATCAGAGAGTTGTGTCATATGTAGAGTTTATGTGATTTGGGGGGGGGGGGTGTCAGAGTGGTGTGTTTAGTGGGGTCAGAGAGTTGTGTGACAAGTGGGGGTCAAAGAGTTGTGTAAAAAGTAGACAGTCAATCAGTTGTGTGATTAGTTGGTGGGGGCGGGGGGAGAGGTGTCCACGGAGTTGTGAATAAATAAGGGGTCAGAGAGTTGTGTGTCAAGCAAGGGGTCACAGACAAGCTGTCTGATGTGGGGGTCCCAGTTGTGTGATACGAGGGCATTAACAGGCTGTCTTATGTGGGGGTCACAGTTGTGTGATGAGTATTTTCCAAATGTCCGTTATCTTTATAACACACATTAGCAACACCATCACATTCTCTATCACATCTGTTACACTCAACATCATCAGATCATCGTCATCATCATCATCATCAAGCGCCTTGCTAGCACTGCAATGATTTTGTGGAAAGCTGTATAGGAAAGTGTACCAGAGGATCTGAGTTTGTTGGCCATGTGTGGGTTTTTGTTTTTTCTGTATAGTGTATCATATCTGGCACACATATCATCAAAAACATTCTCTATCAACTGGCATGGCAGACAATGTTTCTCCTCAAGCCATGATCTCCAATAGAGGATAACTGTGAATAGACAAAAGTATTGGCCACAGATGGACAAGCCATCACTGAGAGAAGACAGACCAGTGGTCTGCGGACCAATACTTCAACTCTGTGTCTGCTCGGAAACCAGCCATAATACCTCAACTCTGTGTCTGCTCGGAAACCAGCCATAATACCTTAACTCTGTGTCTGCTTGGAAACCAGCCATAATACCTCAACTCTGTGTCTGCTCGGAAACCAGCCATTATACCTTAACTCTGTGTCTGCTTGGAAACCAGCCATAATACCTCAACTCTGTGTCTGCTCGGAAAACCAGCCATAATACCTCAACTCTGTGTCTGCTCGGAAACCAGCCATAATACCTCAACTCTGTGTCTGCTCGGAAACCAGCCATAATACCTCAACTCTGTGTCTGCTCGGAAACCAGCCATAAAAATGTCAACAGGCTAGACAGGCCGTGGGTGATATATTCAATAAAAGTATTACAGGTGTTTGATTTGATGGAAATGTGACAAGATGGCAAGTTGTCAGAACGCCCACTTATAACTGTGAATGGACCAGGTGTTTGAAAGTTTTATAAACATAGATGTTTATGATAAACAAACCAATATGGTGTGCAATGATAAACCAATCAATACAATGTGCATGTGTAAGATAATACAGTTGTGTTCTGTCATGCTTGCTTTACATTTCATCAACAGCAGCATGTGCCTTGCCAAGTGACCTAGGCAGTTATGCATATTCTATGATGTTCTATAGAAGTTAGCGTCGACCCTTTCAATGCCTCCAGCAGGGAGGCCTTATGATGTTAGATCTATTGTCATACAGATCTAGGCTGTTCTATTAATATGGTTCAGGGGCCACAATGTTGACGATGGGCTGGGGGGGGGGGGGGGGGGGGGGGTCATCACAGGCCAGAGCTCTAGCATAGAAAGATCATTAATGCAATCACTGACCCCCCAAGTCTCTGCAGGCCAGATCCAGCCCCTGGGCCACCAGCTGAACAGCCCTGATATAGATCGGCACTTGATGGTGATGTAGTGAACATCTTGCAGGCTGCCTTTACTTCCCAGAATATCACCTTGTACCCATTTTAAGCTGGGTTGACTGGGTTTCATCAAGACCTGAACCCATGACGTTCGGATTGGCAGGTGAACATCTAGCCACTTGGCTGGTGAACATCTAGCCACTTGGCAGGTGAACATCTAGCCACTATACCATGACAGCTCCATGACAGACTGCACTTCCCAGGAAAATGGTATAACTTAGTCAATCTGGGAGTGCATGTCAGCTAGTACAGTCAGACCAGATGGGATGTCAGCTAGTACAGTCAGACCAGATGGGATGTCAGCTAATACAGTCAGACCAGATGGGATGTCAGCAAGTACAGTCAGACCAGATGGGATGTCAGCTAGTACAGTCAGACCAGATGGGATGTCAGCAAGTACAGTCAGACCAGATGGGATGTCAGCTAGTACAGTCAGACCAGATGGGATGTCAGCTAGTACAGTCAGACCAGATGGGATGTCAGCTAGTACAGTCAGACCAGATGGGATGTCAGCAAGTACAGTCAGACCAGATGGGATGTCAGCAAGTACAGTCAGACCAGATGGGATGTCAGCTAGTACAGTCAGACCTGATGGGATGTCAGCTAGTACAGTCAGACCAGATGGGATGTCAGCTAGTACAGTCAGACCAGATGGGATGTCAGCTAGTACAGTCAGACCAGATGGGATGTCAGCTAGTACAGTCAGACCAGATGGGATGTCAGCTAGTACAGTCAGACCAGATGGGATGTCAGCTAGTACAGTCAGACCAGATGGGATGTCAGCAAGTACAGTCAGACCAGATAGGATGTCAGCAAGTACAGTCAGACCAGATGGGATGTCAGCTAGTACAGTCAGACCAGATGGGATGTAAGCTAGTACAGTCAGACCAGATGGGATGTAAGCTAGTACAGTCAGACCAGATGGGATGTCAGCAAGTACAGTCAGACCAGATGGGATGTCAGCAAGTACAGTCAGACCAGATGGGATGTCAGCTAGTACAGTCAGACCAGATGGGATGTCAGCTAGCACAGTCAGACCAGATGGGATGTCAGCTAGCACAGTCAGACCAGATGGGATGTCAGCTGTGACCTCTAGGTGAGGAAGCTAGTCACTGTGGCTCCCAACACTTGTCAATGCTGTGATAACTACTAACATCATCACACACACAACAATAACAACTAACATCATCACGCACACAACAATAACTATATTGAAACTACTAACAGCATCACACATACAACAATAACTATATTGAAACTACTAACAGCATCACACATACAACAATATTTTGTAACTACTAACATCATTACACACACAACAATAACTATATTGAAACTACTAACAGCATCACACATACAACAATAACTATATTGAAACTACTAACAGCATCACACATACAACAATATATTGTAACTACTAACATCATCACGCACACATCAATAACTATATTGTAACTACTTACATCATCACGCACACATCAAAAACTATATTGTAACTACTAACATCATCACGCACACATCAATAACTATATTGTAACTACTTACATCATCACGCATACAGCAATAACTATACTGAAACTACTAACATCATCACACACACAACAATAACTATATTGTAACTACTTACATCATCACGCATACAGCAATAACTATATTGAAACTACTAACATCATCACCCACACACAACAATAACTATATTGTAACTACTTACATCATCACGCACACAGCAATAACTATATTGTAACTACTTACATCATCACGCACACAACAATAACTATATTGTAACTACTTACATCATCACGCACACAACAATAACTATATTGTAACTACTTACATCATCACGCATACAGCAATAACTATATTGAAACTACTAACATCATCACACACACAACAATAACTATATTGTAACTACTTACATCATCACGCACACAGCAATAACTATATTGAAACTACTAACATCATCACACACACAACAATAACTATATTGTAACTACTTACATCATCACGCACACAGCAATAACTATATTGTAACTACTTACATCATCACGCATACAGCAATAACTATATTGAAACTACTAACATCATCACACACACAACAATAACTATATTGTAACTACTTACATCATCAGGCATACAGCAATAACTATATTGAAACTACTAACATCATCACGCATACAGCAATAACTATATTGTAACTACTTACATCATCACACACACAACAATAACTATATTGTAACTACTTACATCATCACGCACACATCAATAACTATATTGTAACTACTTACATCATCACGCATACAGCAATAACTATATTGTAACTACTTACATCATCACGCATACAGCAATAACTATATTGAAACTACTAACATCATCACACACACACAACAATAACTATATTGTAACTACTTACATCATCACGCACACAGCAATAACTATATTGTAACTACTTACATCATCACGCACACAACAATAACTATATTGTAACTACTTACATCATCACGCACACAACAATAACTATATTGTAACTACTTACATCATCACGCATACAGCAATAACTGTATTGAAACTACTAACATCATCACACACACAACAATAACTATATTGTAACTACTTACATCATCACACACACAACAATAACTATATTGTAACTACTTACATCATCACGCACACATCAATAACTATATTGTAACTACTTACATCATCACGCATACAGCAATAACTATATTGAAACTACTAACATCATCACACACACAACAATAACTATATTGAAACTACTTACATCATCACACACACAACAATAACTATATTGTAACTACTTAGATCATCACACACACATCAATAACTATATTGTAACTACTTACATCATCACGCATACAGCAATAACTATATTGAAACTACTAACATCATCACACACACAACAATAACTATATTGTAACTACTTACATCATCACGCATACAGCAATAACTATATTGAAACTACTAACATCATCACACACACAACAATAACTATATTGTAACTACTTACATCATCACGCACACAACAATAACTATATTGTAACTACTTACATCATCACACACACAACAATAACTATATTGTAACTACTTACATCATCACGCATACAGCAATAACTATATTGAAACTACTAACATCATCACACACACAATAACTATATTGTAACTACTTACATCATCACGCACACAGCAATAACTATATTGTAACTACTAATATCATCAAACATACAACAATAACTATATTGTAACTACTAATACTGCAATTACAGCTACAATTACTGACACTATAATTACTATTAAATACTGTCATATGCTAACTGCAACTACTAATGCTATAAGTACTTCTACTGTCTGTATAATTCATCATCATCATGTAGCAGGTCCTTTGCAGAACGTCACTCTCATTACAGTCTGCCTGAAAGAAACTCAGTCTCTCGCCAGCTCTCCCGCCTCATGCGCTTTCATACTCAAGGAGTCACTTATATCCTGTGCCCATCTTCGTGTCGGTCGGCCCCTGCACCTCCTTCCAGGTACCATGCCTTCTGCTATAATTTTTTCCAATCCGTCGTGGCGCTTGATATGACCAAAATATTTCAGCTTTCGAGAATGGATGCTGTTTATTAGCCAATCTTCCTTGATGTTCAGATCTTTTAAGATGTCAATATTTCTCATCTTCTTTGTCCAAGATATTCTGAGAATCTTTCTATAGCTTTACAGACTGAGAGAGTTAATGAAAAATGGAATGTGGAAATGGCTGGCAACACTTGCCAGTCACATAAACACACAATACCGATGTAGGCATTCAGTCAGTCCCCTAATGAACCATGATATCTGAACAACTAAATCTACTACTAACAAACTACCAACATTCATTAACTGGTGCCGGTACAGAACACAGGGAATTAACTGGTGCCGGTACAGAACACAGGGAATTAACTGGTGCCGGTACAGAACACAGGGAATTAACTGGTGCCGGTACAGAATACAGGGAATTAAATGGTACAACAGAATTATTAATGTTGAGCTTCGGGAGGGAACCAAACAAATTCCACTGGAACCAAAAGATGAAGAAAAGACAATGGGATTTGGATAGGACACACGTTGAGAAAACCTGAGAAGAATATAACTAGAATGTCTTTGCACAGGAACCCACAGGGGCACAGAAATAAAGGCAGAGCAAACAAGACATGGAGAAGGGAACTAGTCAGTGAAGGGAAATATGGGGAGAGCTGCGTGCAACAGTGAAGGACAGAATGACTCGGCATGAGTTGTTTGAGGGCCTTTACTCTATTAGGGGATAGTAGGCAGAACACAGAGAGACAGAGAGAGAGCCAGAGAGACAGAAAGACAGACAGACAGACAGACAGACAGACAGACAGACAGACAGACAGACAGACAGACAGACAGACAGACAGACAGACAGACAGACAGACAGACAGACAGACAGACAGACAGACAGACAGACAGACAGACAGACAGACAGACAGACAGACAGACAGACAGACAGACAGACAGACAGACAGACAGACAGACAGACAGACAGACAGACAGACAGACAGACAGATCATCTTAAGGGATTGAGAGAATTCACGAAATATGGGATGTAAAAGTGGCTGTTAACACTTGTAAGTCACATAACACACAAGACTACTGTTAGCAATCAGTCATCTAATGAACCATAAAATATTTGCAGTGTAACATTTATTAGATCAGGGAAAGCAGACGTTATCTCCTCCATACATCTGCAGGTGTTATTCATCTGAACAAGTGTACTGCCAACTATCTGATTCAGCAACAAGTTTTCCATTCATAATGACTAGCTGAATGAAACCCTTGAAATCCCTGTGTTTCTGTGTCCATGATTGGGGTCCATATTTTACACAGGTAACAGAGACATGCAATGATTTAACAGAGGATTTCTGTTTGAGTTTGTGTCAGACATTGTTCAGTGTCATATAAACAAATGGTGGTGGACACAGGACACTAAAGACACCTTGTATTGGAAATACATGAGGCAGGAGATCTGTCAAAAGATGGAGGGTCTTTTCTGTATTCTGTTTGGCTACATGATGATGATGATGAGAGGAACGTTCTGTCAGGGACTGGCTACCTGATGATGATGATGAGAGGGACATTCTGTCAGGGACTGGCTTCATGATGATGATGAGAGGGACATTCTGTCAAGGACTGGCTACATGATGATGATGAGAGGGACATTCTGTCAAGGACTGGCTACATGATGATGATGATGAGAGGGACATTCTGTCAAGGACTGGCTAAATGATGATGATGAGAGAGACATTCTGTCAGGGACTGGCTACATGATGATTATAGGAGGGACATTCTGTCAGGGACAGGCTACATAATGATGATGATGAGAGGGACATTCTATCAGGGACTGGCTACATGATGACAATGAGAGGGACACTATGTCAAGGATTGGCTACATGATGATGATGATGATGATGAGAGGGACATTCTGTCAGGGACTGGCTACATGATGATGATGAGAGGGATACTCTGTCAAGGATTGGTCCATGATAATGATGATGATAGGAATACTCTGTCAGGGACTGGCTACACAATGATGATGATGAGAGGGACATTCTGTAAGGAAAATTCTATCAAGGCCTGGCTATACTATGATGATGAGAGGGAAATTCTATCAAGGACACAACAGTTTCATATACCATTTGACAATTTTACACACACACAGCAGTTTCACACATGTTTATTTGGGGGGAGGGGACATACATTGTTACGCACATGCATGCCCATGTGCACGCATGCACACACATACACACACACACACATACACACACACAACAACAACAACAACAACTTCAGCTAGGTCCCAATCTGTACCTCTACCAGCAACAACTTCAGCTAGGCTTCAGTTTGTACCTCTACCAGCAACAACTTCAGCTAGGCTTCAATTTGTACCTCTACCAACAACAACAACAACCACTTCAGCTAGATCCAAATCTGTACCTCTACCAACAACAACAACTTCAGCTAGGCTTCAATTTGTACCTCTACCAACAACAACAACCACTTCAGCTAGGTCCCAATCTGTACCTCTACCAACAACAACAACAACAACAACCACTTCAGCTAGGTCCCAATCTGTACCTCTACCAACAACAACAACAACAACCACTTCAGCTAGGTCCCAATCTGTAAATCTACCAACAATAAAAATTTCAGCTAGGTCCCAATCTGTACCTCTACCAACAACAATTTCAGTGAGGTCCTAATCTGTACCTCACCAACAACAACCACTTCAGCTAGGTCCCAATCTGTACCTCTACCAACAACAACTTCAGCTAGGTCCCAATCTGTACCTCTACCAACAACAACTTCAGCTAGGTCCCAATCTGTACCTCTACCAACAACAACTTCAGCTAGGTCCCAATCTGTACCTCTACCAACAACAACCACTTCAGCTAGGTCCCAATCTGTAAGTCTACCAACAACAACAACTTCAGCTAGGTCCCAATCTGTACCTCTACCAACAACAACTTCAGCTAGGCTTCAATTTGTTCCTCTATCAACAACAACCACTTCAGCTAGGTCCCAATCTGTACCTGTTACAACAACTCCCCAGCAAGCCAGCAGTAATCAAGTGCCCACACACAAGTATTGATTCACGCCTTTCAGCCAGGTAAGTCATAAACCAGGTACAGAGATTGATCAGTCAGACTTGAGGTGACTTAGTTCAGGACATCATTGAAGAAAAGGCCATGTTAGAAACAGCTGGGGGGCCTGTGAGCTTTCAGTGATAAGGAGCAAGGAGGAAGTCATCAGATGTAGTGGAGATACCTGTATTTGCAATAGCAGTCCCTGTCTTTTCTGTTCTATTGCTGGGGCACTGAGCTACCTTGAACCTTGTTTCATCTTTCTGAATTCTCACTTACTCAGTGTCACACACAACTTGTGTACAAGACAGGGTAGACCCAGTATCTCAACATGTGTACAAGACATGGTGGACCCAGCATTACAACATCTGTACAAGACAGGGTGGACACAGTGTCTCAACTTGTGTACAAGACAGGGTGGACCCAGCATTGCAACATCTGTACAAGACAGGGTGGGCCCAGTATCACATGTGTACAAGACAGGGTGGACCCAGTATCACATGTGTACAAGACAGGGTGGACCCAGTATCTCAACATGTGTACAAGACAGGGTGGACACAGTGTCTCAACTTGTGTACAAGACAGGGTGGACACAGTGTCTCAACTTGTGTACAAGACAGGGTGGACCCAGTAATACATGTGTACAAGACAGGGTGGACCCAGTATCACAACATGTGTACAAGACAGGGTGGACCCAGCATTACAACATCTGTACAAGACAGGGTGGACACAGTGTCTCAACTTGTGTACAAGACAGGGTGGACCCAGCATTGCAACATCTGTACAAGACAGGGTGGGCCCAGTATCACATGTGTACAAGACAGGGTGGACCCAGTATCACATGTGTACAAGACAGGGTGGACCCAGTATCTCAACATGTGTACAAGACAGGGTGGACACAGTGTCTCAACTTGTGTACAAGACAGGGTGGACACAGTGTCTCAACTTGTGTACAAGACAGGGTGTACCCAGTTTCACAACATGTGTACAAGACAGGGTGGACCCAGTATCACAATGTGTACAAGACAGGGTGGAAACAGTATCACAACATGCCACATCCATATTTAAGCGAAATCTGGTACATAAAGATGTATGTATGACATCTTTTTTTCTTTACTCCTGAAATGCCTCGCAACATAAGGGCAGGAAGAGAACTCTGGAACAGGGCCTTCTGTTCACTTTATATATAGTACTTTTCAGTCACCAATATTTATGTGGTCCATCTTCTGCATGGTCTGCCCCTGCCTCTGTCACCACTGTATCTGTATAACATTGCTCTCTGTGGTGCTCTCTGTGGTGCTCTCTGTGGTGCTCTCTGTGGTGCTCTCTGTGTTGCTAATCCTGTTACATGGCCAAACTATTTGATCTGTTGTCTACCGATAAAGTTCAGTACTGGTTCTGTAGTGACTCTCCTCCTGAGATCACTGTTCCTAAGTTGATATTTCCTCGTTACACATAGCAGTGTATGTACACATTTTATGTCTGTGATATTTCAAGTGACATCTGGTACACATGTGTCCACTGTGTGACATCAAGAGATATTGCTACAGTTGTAATTTACATAACAGTTACATATGTGAGGGTTGACTTGATCTGTAATAAGTCAGTCGTGGAAGTCAAGGGAAAACTAATTCTGAATCTCTCTAGTCTTAGTGATTTTTGATCTATTGCATAAATGAACATTCTGATGATCCTGTGAGACAACATCATCACTCACACTCATAATCAATGCATAGAATAATGATGAAAATGATGATGATGAGGGTGATGGTAAAAATTATGATGATGATAAAAATGACAATGATGATGAGAGTGATGGTAAAAATTATGATGATGATAAAAATGACGATGATGATGAGAGTGATGGTAAAAATTATGATGAGAATAAAAATGACGATGATGATGGCCACGTGTAATTTCCCAGAATCCAGTTATGTTTTTTCCTTCTGTGTGTACTCTCCATTGGGCAGTTAGCAGGTTGTGTTGTTAAAAAAGTTAAATTTGAGAGGATCCACTTCATTGTACCGAATTTTATCCCATATGGCTCGGTCCCACTCTGCAGAGCGGCTAGCCACCTGCCGAGAGCATCGCACAAAGCATGAACTACGTAGCTCCGGCAACGATCCCCAGGTATCTCCGTAAAAATTGCACTCGCGAACTGAATGCTGCAACCAAGAAATGAACCCATGACCTTCGGAGGCAAAAGGCTTGACCACGTCACTATGGAGACCCCCAAGTTGTGTTGTGTTTACAGCTAAGCTATGACATTTGCACCCTTCGGCCAAACACATCTCATTTCAACAAATCCACAATTAGTTGACCTTTTACTACATGCCAGGTATGGGGTGGCGAGTCTATTCTTGTGTTCCCATCAAGACAGGCCAGGTAAGGGGTAGCGAGTCTATTCTTGTGTTCCCATCAAGACAGGCCAGGAATGGGGTAGCGAGTCTATTTTTGTGTTCCCATCAAGACAGGCCAGGAATGGGGTAGCGAGTCTATTCTTGTGTTCCTGTCAGGCCAGATCCTGGAACCCACAGGGAAGAATCTATCTGATTAGTCTTGTGTTGAGCCCAGGTCGACCTGGTTGGGATCATAGGCAAACATTCTTCTAGTGAGATTCAAACCCATATGCATTCAACCCCAGGGTTCTCAGACATCCTAGTGTAGGTGATACATCTATGTCTGCCAAATTACTGGTATTATCTCCGGAATAATTAGCTTTAGAGCCAGGAAAATAGAGGCAGTCTTCAACAAAGCATATGAAGAACAAAATCAATACAAGGAAATAGAGGCAGTCTTCAACAAAGCATATGAAGAACAAAATCAATACAAGGAAAGACAAACAAGTATACCCACACCATCAAATAAAACAACTTTCAAACTTATAACCATGTCTTATCCAAGAACAAAGAATCCCTAACTACTGGCAACTTTAACAGAAACCAAACTTATAACCATGTCTTATCCAAGAACAAAGAATCCCTAACTACTGGCAACTTTAACAGAAACCAAACTTATAACCATGTCATATCCAAGAACAAAGAATCCCTAACTACTGGCAACTTTAACAGAAACCAAACTTATAACCATGTCATATCCAAGAACAAAGAATCCCTAACTACTGGCAACTTTAACAGAAACCAAACTTATAACCATGTCATATCCAAGAACAAAGAAATCCCTAACTACTGGCAACTTTAACAGAAACCAAACTTATAAATTTGTCAATATCCAAGAACAAGAATCCAACTACTGGCAACTTTAACAGAAACCCAAACTTATAGGGTTATCCAAGAACAAATAACTTAACTACTGGCAACTTTAAGAAGATCAGTGGAAAAACCATGTCATATCCAAGACCAAAGAATCCCTAACTACTGGCAACTTTAACAGCTGAACCAAACTTATAACCATGGTCATATCCAAGAACAAAGAAGTCCCTTCTACAGGCAACCACAGAAACCAAACTTATAACCCTCATATTCAAGCCACAAGAATCCCTAACTTATGGCAGGGCACAGAAACCAAACTTATAACCATGTCAATCCAAGAACAAAGAAATCCCTGGTTACTCACTGGCAACTTTAACAGAAACCAAACTTATAACCATGTCATATCCAAGAACAAAGAATCCCTAACTACTGGCAACTTTCTACAGAAACCAAAACTTATAACCATGTCATATCCAAGAACTCCTATGGACATACTGACTTTTAGGGAAACACTAACTACTGGCAACTTTTACAGAAACCAAACTTATAACCATGTCATATCCAAGAACAAAGAAATCCCTAACTACTGGCAACTTTAACAGAAACCAAACTTATAACCATGTCGTATCCAAGAACAAAGAATCCCTAACTACTGGCAACTTTAACAGAAACCAAATGTTAGGGGCCATGTCATATGTTAGAAAAAGAATCCCTAACTAGGGGGCAGTGGGTTTAACAGAAACCAAAACTGTAGGTCTATGTCATATCCACAAAGAATCCCTTACTGGCAACTTTAACAGTGGGTCTATGTTATGGCAATAGGTCTATGTTAGAACAAAGAATGGGTCTATGTTAGGGGGCAGTGGGTCTATGTTAACAGTGGGTCTATGTCAAGGGGGCTGTGGGTCTATGTCTCGGGGGGCGGTGGGTCTATGTTAGGGTTTGTCAGGTCTATGTTAGTTAGGCAGTGGGAAAATGTTGGGGGCAGTGTGGGTCTATGTCAGGGGGCAGTGGGTCTATGTCAGGGGGCTGTAGGTCTATGTTAGGGGGCTGTAGGTCTATGTTAGTAGGCAGTGGGTCTCCTTAGGGGGCTGTAGGTCTATGTTAGTAGCAGGCAGTGGGTCTATGTCAGACAGGCCCATTTGGCAGGGCACATGATGTGGGCAGTTGGGTCTATGTTAGGACTTTGGTGGGTCTATGTCAGGGGGCAGTGGGTCTATGTTAGTAGGCAGTGGGTCTATGTTAGTAGGCAGTGGGTCTATGTCAGGGGGCAATGGGTCTATGTCAGGGGGCAGTGGGTCTATGTTAGTAGGCAGTGGGTCTATGTCAGGGGGCAGTGGGTCTATGTTAGTAGGCAGTGGGTCTATGTCAGGGGGCAGTGGGTCTATGTTAGTAGGCAGTGGGTCTATGTCAGGGGGCAGTGGGTCTATGTTAGTAGGCAGTGGGTCTATGTTAGAAGGCAGTGGGTCTATGTTAGTGGGCAGTGGGTCTATGTCAGGGGGCAGTGGGTCTATGTTAGTAGGCAGTGGGTCTATGTTAGTAGGCAGTGGGTCTATGTTAGTAGGCAGTGAGTCTATGTTAGGGGGCAGTGGGTCTATGTCAGGGGGCAGTGGGTCTATGTTAGGGGGCTGTAGGTCTATGTTAGTAGGCAGTGGGTCTATGTCAGGGGCAGTGGGTCTATGTCAGGGGGCAGTGGGTCTATGTTAGGGGGCAGTGGGTCTATGTTAGGGGGCAGTGGGTCTATGTTAGGGGGCTGTAGATCTATGTCAGGGGCAGTGGGTCTATGTTAGGGGGCTGTGGGTCTATGTTAGGGGGCAATAGGTCTATGTTAGGGGGCGGTGGCTCTATGTTAGTGGGCAGTGGGTCTATGTCAGGGGGCTGTGGGTCTATGTTAGGGGGGTGGTGGGTCTATGTTAGGGGGCTGTAGGTCTATGTTAGTAGGCAGTGGGTCTATGTTAGGGGGCTGTGGGTCTATGTCAGGGGGCAGTGGGTCTATGTCAGGGGGCTGTAGTTCTATGTTAGGGGGCTGTAGGTCTATGTTAGTAGGCAGTGGGTCTATGTCAGGGGGCAGTGGGTCTATGTTAGGGGGCAGTGGGTCTATGTCAGGGGGCAGTGGGTCTATGTTAGGGGGCTGTAGGTCTATGTTAAGGGGCTGTGGTTCTATGTTAGGGGGATGGTGGATCTATGTTAGGGGGGGGTGGTGGGTCTATGTTAGGGGGGCGGTGGGTCTATGTTAGGGGGCGATGGGTCTAAGTTAGGGGGCAGTGGGTCTATGTTAGGGGGCAATAGGTCTATGTTAGGGGGCAGTGGGTCTATGTTAGGGGGCAGTGGGTCTGTGTTTGGGGGCAGTAGGTCTGTGTTAGGGGGCTGAAGGTCTGTTAGGGGGCTGTGGGTCTATGTCAGGGGGCAGTGGGTCTATGTTAGGGTGCTGTGGGTCTATGTCTGGGGGCAGTGGGTCTATGTCAGGGGGCTGTAGGTCTATGTTAGGGGGCTGTAGGTCTATGTCAGGGGCAGTGGGTCTATGTTATGGGGCAGTGGGTCTATGTTAGGGGGCAGTGGGTCTATGTTAGGGGGCAGTGGGTCTATGTTAGGGAGCGGTGGGTCTTTGTTAGGGGGCAGTGGGTCTATGTTAGGGGGCAGTGGGTCTATGTTAGGGGGCGGTGGGTCTATGTTAGGGGGTGGTGGGTCTATGTTAGGGGGTGGTGGGTCTATGTTAGAGGGCGGTGGGTCTATGTTAGGGGACGGTGGGTCTATGTTAGGGGGGTGGGTCTATGTTAGGGGGTGGTGGGTCTATGTTAGGGGGCTGGGGTCTATGTTAGGGGGCTGTGGGTCTACTCCACAAAGGGGAATAGTTCTATCTGATTGTCTAGTTAATCTGTTCCCACATGGGGAATAGTTCTATCTGATTGTCTAGTTATTCTGTTCCCACATGGGGAATAGTTCTATCTGATTGTCTAGTTAATCTGTTCCCACATGGGGAATAGTTCTATCTGATTGTCTAGTTAATCTGTTCCCACATGGGGAATAGTTCTATCTGAATGTCTAGTTAATCTGTTCCCACATGCCTAATAATCTGTTCCCACATGGGGAATAGTTCTGTCTGATTGTCTAGTTAATCTGTTCCCATGTGCGGAATAGTTCAATCGGATTGTCTAGTTAATCTGTTTGCTAGTATCAACATTCATTTATCACGCAACCAGTGATGATGACAGAATATTGTTTATATGTTTACGTTGTTTATCAACTCAACCAGGCAGATCAAATTAAATAATAAAGCAAATGAAAAACTGTGCTGTATAAACTTTAAATTAAAGAAAGTGTTTCAAAAACAGTAAAACAAATATTCTAAACCACAAAACCACAGAAACTAATAGCAAGTTTTCTAGGCAATCATGGCCAAAATGATTAAATTTCTGAGGTTGTTCACGTTCAAACTGGCAACAAATAAGGGAAGAGGAGAGCACTAACATGTGAAATGTTGGAGGTACTCACCACAAGATTATCTGGCAATTGGAGCTTTGTGAAGATGAAGAGTCTGTCATCATAAACAGTTCAAACACTGCCACAGCAAACACACATGATCATCTATGGTTTAACTACCTATCTTACAGGCTACTGACTCAATTCCTGCAGGACAGCAGAACTGGGTTTTATAGTGAATCACAGAAATATGTAGACAGTTTCTGTTAGACAACAGCCTCATCTTACTTCTTCTTCTGCTTCTTCTCTAGTCCTGTTCTGCCTTTCAGCTTCATGTTTTGAAGAGGCATTGGGTGCGTGTCTTGGTATGTGCTGCGTAAAAGCTGGTATTTATGGCCTCAGATATTAAATCTATCCATCAGTGGCTTGGTTGTCTTTTAGACTGCTTCCATTATGTCTGTGATAGGGTTGTCTGTGGTAGGGTTGTCTGTGGTACACTGGTAGTTATCTTGGCCATCTGCTTCCCTTCCAATGTAAAGTCTGTGTATTCCCATCATAATCATCAAACAGGAGGTCTTTTGCAGAACATTGCTCTCATCAATGTACACCAGCAGAACATTGATCTCCTCAATGTACACCAGCAGAACCCTGGTCTCATCAATGTACACCAGCAGAACATTGCTCTCATCAATGTACACCAGCAGAACATTGCTCTCCTCAATGTACACCAGCAGAACATTACTCTCATCAATGTACACCAGCAGAACACTGCTCTCATCAATGTACACCAGCAGAACACTGCTCTCATCAATGTACA
This sequence comes from Candidula unifasciata, assembly GCA_905116865.2. NCBI lineage: Eukaryota > Metazoa > Mollusca > Gastropoda > Stylommatophora > Geomitridae > Candidula > Candidula unifasciata. The sequence continues at coordinate 59,436 of CAJHNH020000593.1, forward strand.
CCAGCAGAACATTGCTCTCATCAATGTACACCAGCAGAACACTGCTCTCATCAATGTACACCAGCAGAACACTGCTCTCATCAATGTACACCAGCAGAACATTACTCTCATCAATGTACACCAGCAGAACATTGCTCTCATCAATGTACACCAGCAGAACATTGCTCTCATCAATGTACACCAGCAGAACATTGCTCTCATCAATGTACACCAGCAGAACCCTGGTCTCATCAATGTACACCAGCAGAACACTGCTCTCATCAATGTACACCAGCAGAACATTGCTCTCATCAATGTACACCAGCAGAACATTGCTCTCCTCAATGTACACCAGCAGAACATTGCTCTCATCAATGTACACCAGCAGAACACTGCTCTCATCAATGTACACCAGCAGAACATTGCTCTCATCAATGTACACCAGCAGAACATTACTCTCATCAATGTACACCAGCAGAACATTGCTCTCATCAATGTACACCAGCAGAACATTGCTCTCCTCAATGTACACCAGCAGAACACTGCTCTCATCAATGTACACCAGCAGAACACTGCTCTCATCAATGTACACCAGCAGAACATTGCTCTCATCAATGTACACCAGCAGAACATTGCTCTCCTCAATGTACACCAGCAGAACACTGCTCTCACCAATGTACATCAGCAGAACATTTCTCTCATCAATGTACACCAGCAGAACACTGCTCTCATCAATGTACACCAGCAGAACATTGCTCTCATCAATGTACACCAGCAGAACATTGCTCTCATCAATGTACACCAGCAGAACACTGCTCTCCTCAATGTACACCAGCAGAACATTGTTCTCATCAATGTACACCAGCAGAACATTGCTCTCCTCAATGTACACCAGCAGAACATTGCTCTCATCAATGTACACCAGCAGAACATTGCTCTCATCAATGTACACCAGCAGAACATTGCTCTCATCAATGTACACCAGCAGAACATTGCTCTCATCAATGTACACCAGCAGAACATTGCTCTCATCAATGTACACCAGCAGAACATTGCTCTCATCAATGTACACCAGCAGAACACTGCTCTCATCAATGTACACCAGCAGAACATTGCTCTCATCAATGTACACCAGCAGAACACTGCTCTCCTCAATGTACACCAGCAGAACCCTGGTCTCATCAATGTACACCAGCAGAACACTGGTCTCATCAATGTACACCAGCAGAACACAGCTCTCATCAATGTACACCAGCAGAACACTGCTCTCCTCAATGTACACCAGCAGAACACTGCTCTCCTCAATGTACACCAGCAGAACACTGCTCTCCTCAATGTACACCAGCAGAACACTGTTCTCATGAATGTACACCAGCAGAACATTGCTCTCATCAATGTACACCAGCAGAACACTGTTCTCATGAATGTACACCAGCAGAACATTGCTCTCATCAATGTACACCAGCAGAACATTGCTCTCATCAATGTACACCAGCAGAACACTGTTCTCATCAATGTACACCAGCAGAACACTGCTCTCCTCAATGTACACCAGCAGAACACTGCTCTTAGCCATGTACACCAGCAGCAACACTGCTCTTAGCCATGTACACCAGCAGAACACTGCTCTTAGCCATGTACACCAGCAGAACACTGCTCTTAGCCATGTACACCAGTCCCTAGCCAACTTTCTGCATCATGAAACTGCATGGCTAGGATGCCCATGATCCGTGTAGTTTTTGTCTGCATCACTGTGCTGGTGGACTTTTGCTACAACCATACCATCCACTGCCGTGTTTCCAAACCAGAACGGAGTTTCACATCGGCGAATTGTTCAGCTTTCTAGAAATGACCCTGTCTATGAGCCAGACCCTCTCTATGTTCAGATCCAGCTCATCTTCCTTGTCTGGCTCCATAAAACTCTAACATTCAACCTGTAAAATTTCAGCTCAAGAGCCCTCATTTGTCTTTTCTGTGACAGAGTGCACAATTCACATCTATATGTATGTTGTCACAGGAGGGAAGTCCCCTGTAAGTCTTTAAATGTTGCTGCACCACAGACACTCCATACTGTTTATTCTCCGCACTGCTGCGATAAGTCTCCTTCTAATTTCTAGTGAGCAATGTCCGCTGTCGTTAAATACTGAGTCAAGGTATTCACAGTCTGCGCCAGATTTTTGAGTCAGTCTCATCAACACAGCCAATGACCTCACTGTCTATGCTAAATACTAGATGTGCCATTATCCAATGAGAAATATAAATGTATATTAAACTGTGCAGAGAATCAAATATAATATTATAGCTACAAATTGTGTCAAGAACAAGCAAACAAAAGCACACAAACCCACAGAGCTGAAAGTTGAACGTATCAAATGTGCAGGCAGCATAGGTTATTATATCAAAATGCACACTTTAACCCTTTTAGTCAGTTAGCAAAACAAATAAGTGGGACACATAATTTTTGAATTCTGGACTTTCCCCCAAAAATATTCCTTTAAAAAAAGTATAATTTTACACAAACATTTCTAACCATTCCATTTTCGGATATAAATACAAATTATGCACTGATGAAATGGCTCAATGAAAAAAAAAACTAATGCAAAAGGGAATTAACTAGGTTACATCTTCCTGAGGTTAAATAAACTAAATATCAGGACTCATTTTTAGACTGTGATCCAGCAGCCGGAGACGTTTGTGACTAATGGGAAATCATGACCTCGTCATTTCTATCAATAAAACCACTTTATGAGAAGAAAACACCCACAGATGCTATGTTTAGTAAGTACAGCCACTGATAGACCTATTCAACAATTGTGCATGTACAAAGAGAATCAATGCTCTCAGTGAGCAGTCTCATATACAAGTCACGACAGTTGTCCTGGGTAAGCAGCATTTATGGGGGCATGGTATATATGGAAAGAGTCAGTTCAAGTCATTAGAGGATTCTTTGCACATGACTGCTGCATCAGGCATTTGCTGACAGACCCTTACTGTTAAGGACCAGTCGGTACTAAATGAATAATGTGCTCAACATACCAGCTATCTTTCCTTCCCAGGCGATTTCCTGCTTGCCATTTCTTGACTGTGTCGCTACAAGGATTTTCCATTGAAGCCTTACATACTACAAGGATTTTCCATTAAAGCCTTACATACTACAAGGATTTTCAATTAAAGCCTTACATACAAGGATTTTCAATTAAAGCCTTACATTCTACAAGGATTTTCAATTAAAGCCTTACATTCTACAAGGATTTTCAATTAAAGCCTTACATTCTACAAGAATTTTCAATTAAAGCCTTGCATACAAGGACTGTCAATTAAAGCCTTATATTCTACAAGGATTTTCCATTAAAGCCTTAAATACTACAAGGATTTTCAATTAAAGAGTTACATTCTACAAGGATTTTCAATTAAAGCCTTACATACAAGGATTTTCAATTAAAGCCTTACATACAAGGATTTTCAATTAAAGCCTTACATTCTACAAGGATTTTCAATTAAAGCCTTACATAAAGAAGGATTTTCTAAACATACAAGGATTTTTTTTTCAATTAAAGCCTTACATACAAGGATTTTCAATTAAAGCCTTACATTCTACAAGGATTTTCAATTAAAGCCTTACATTCTACAAGGATTTTCAATTAAAGCCTTACATACAAGGATTGTCAATTAAAGCCTTACATTCTACAAGGATTTTCAATTAAAGCCTTACATACTACAAGGATTTTCAAGCCTTACATAAAGAGTTACATTCTACAAGGATTTTCCATTAAAGCCTTACATACTACAAGGATTTTCCATTAAAGCCTTAAATACTACAAGGATTTTCCATTAAAGCCTTAAATACTACAAGGATTTTCAATTAAAGCCTTACATACAAGGACTGTCAATTAAAGCCTTACACACCAGGATTTTCAATGAACTTTGCTTGTCCAGATGAGTCATCCATTTATCTCTACCAGGATTCTAGCTAAATATTCTCATCAGTTCCAGCCTACCAAATATTCTCAAATCTTTGCAGACTTAAATTCAGGTCTACGACCACATCAACATTATACATCTGCAGTTATACAAAGTACAAGTGGGACATAGATACCATTCGTGATATGAGTAAAGAAAGCAGGAAAGAATCACACACAAATGCACAAAACGGATGTACACACAGACAGGGCAACATTGGCTGTAGGAAACACTAAGCCGTGTCAATCAAGGTATATGCCAACAGACAGACAACAACTAGATCAGTCCAAGCACAACAATTCCAGTTAATAAACAACACAGCCATCGCATCTTCGCCACTGATCTTTTGTTACCAATTCACTAACCAAATCTGCACAAGGATTGCATTGTTAGCAATGTGAAACTAACAATGGCACAAATGTGGTGCCATAATAAAACATAGATATTGAAAATTTGACCAAATGGTCTGCCATGAAGAGTGATCAGATAACAAAAGTCACTGAAAATAGTTCAATGTTGAACATAGACACAAGCACAGAGACAACATTGACATCCAGTCAAGAGGAATGTTGGGGATACTTACAGACTTGGCAAAACTGAAGAAGCTTTTGGTTTCCCCCGTGACGATGTTTGATGAGCCTGGGTGGGTGAGAATAAATACAGTTAGGCAACAACTGGTTAGGGGATGTCCAAAATGCATTGTTGCTATTTATGTTGTTGCTGATATTATTGTTAATTATGTTGTTGCTGATCTTGTTGCTATTTATGTTGTTGCTGATCTTGTTGCTATTTATGTTGTTGCTGATCTTGTTGCTATTTATGTTGTTGCTGATATTATTGTTAATTATGTTGTTGCTGATCTTGTTGCTATTTATGTTGTTGCTGATATTATTGTTAATTATGTTGTTGCTGATCTTGTTGCTATTTATGTTGTTGCTGATATTATTGTTAATTATATTGTTGCTGATCTTGTTGCTATTTATGTTGTTGCTGATATTATTGTTAATTATATTGTTGCTGATCTTGTTGCTATTTATGTTGTTGCTGATATTATTGTTAATTATGTTATTGCTAATGGTGCTGTTGTTGTCAATTATGTTGTTGCTGATATTATTGTTAATTATGTTGTTGCTGATCTTGTTGCTATTTATGTTGTTGCTGATATTATTGTTAATTATGTTATTGCTAATGGTGCTGTTGTTGTTTATTATGTTGTTGCTGATATTATTGTAAATTATGTTGTTGCTGATCTTGTTGCTATTTATGTTGTTGCTGATATTATTGTTAATTATGTTATTGCTAATGGTGCTGTTGTTGTTAATTATGTTGTTGCTAATGTTGCTGTTGTTGTTGCTGTTGCTACGGTTGATGATGATGAGATGAGGTGGATAATGTTGCTTATGTTGCTGTTATTGCTAACTATGATTTTGTTATTGTTTTTGATGACAGTAATTAATTATATTGTTGTGGTTGCTGTTACTGTTTACGATGTTAATGACTGTGTTGCTACCATCAATGTTGTTATTAGTAATAACGGTGTTATGGTGTTGCTGCGAATGTCGATAATGGTGATGGTGTGAAAGACAATGATGTTAATTACGTTGTTTCCTAATGTTGCTGCTGGTATTACTTATGCTGTTGTTGTTGTGGTTGATGTTACTGTTGATGTTTCTTGTTTTGCTCTTACTGCCAATTGTGTTGTTATAAGTCATGGTGTTGTTGATGCTAATACTGTTGACGATTATGGCGTCAATCTTACTGTCTACAATAAATAATAACAAAAATGAACACATGTTCTCAACACACCATTTGTATTTATCAGTAATCCCCCATGTGGGTTCCGGGGCCCTGTTATTGGGAAAACAAGAATAGACCCACTGCCTACCCAAAAGCCTGTCATAAGAGTCGACTAATTGGGAGCTTCCTTTAAAGTCAGAGTGCATCTGCCTGAGAGGCACGTAACCAGCAGTCTGCATAAAAATGAGTCAGATCTGTAAAACGGATGCAGACGCAACACTCAGGTTCTGGAAAAGGACTGGAGTCCAGAAGTGGATGAACAACCAGAACTTTCCACCAGAGTTTACAGCTGGTAAACGCGAAGAAAAAGAAGAATTTACCAGTAAAGAAAACACAAACAGACATTAATTAAACCGCTAACGTTGCTGTTACTGTTTTTGATGATGATGATTTTGTTGTTAATGCCAATGTTGTTGTTATTAATGATGGTGTTATTATGTTATTGCAAATGATGATGATAACATAGTTAATTATGTTGTTGCTTATGTTGCTGTATGGTCTCAATACACCATTAACATTTACCAGTAAAGAAAACTCAAGACATATATTATTCCACCTCTCAAGCTGATTGTGATTGTCTTTATCGACCTACTTCCCTCTTTCTCACATTCTTCACTTCAAAGCGGACAGACAATAAACAGACAGACAGACAGAGTGCAGACCCTTCTGACTATTCTCCTGCTCAACTAGTGGTGTAAGCAAGCAGACAACAGCTCTGAGATCAATAATTTTGTCAGCAACAACCTGCCTCTCCATTGATTTTACTCCCCCCCACCTCCAGCCCTGGCCATCCTAGTCATTTGTTAGACAGTTCATGTCTCCACCACCCAGTCAATAATCAATGGGAACCTAATGATTCTTCTTGCCTCTAACCTTGTTTCTTCTTCATTAATTACATTTGTCTTCTGTCTTTATGTTTTAGGGATGGATGCAGCTTTGGTGTCTACAACATGTCTTGTTGTGAGATATTGTGTGATGTCCATAAAACAATGTAATACTGTGTGAGAGATGATGTCATATAAGTCAGATAGCCAGAGACATTATGACATTTCACTGAGACAGATGAAGATATGTTGTAATAAAATCATCAAGTGGAATGCAATGAAGGAACTCGAGTGGCAGCCTCCACCTCCATTCCTATAGTAAGCACAAAACAGAACTTACCAAAAAGGATGTACTTTCCCATGGGCTTGAGTATTGCAATGCCTTTGTTTGTATCGTCGCCACAGAGACAGTCTAAGACAATATCTACTCCATCAGAAGATTCCCTGCAGGGAAACACAAGGAGACAGAGATGACAACATTAACTACTCCACTCTGTTTTATTTATCTTACGTTATGTCATGCACTCTGTTTTATTTATCTTACGTTATGTTATGCACTCTGTTTTATTTATCTTATGTTATGTTATGGGAGTCGTGAAGGTGTAGCGACTAGACACTCGCCTGTGGATGAGAAGGTCGTTTGTTCAGGCCCTGACAAAGCCGACTTTTTTTTTTAAAGAATGACCTTGACTTCCAAGTCAACCAAGCCTTGAGTGGATACCAGGTGCAATCCTGAACAGTAGAGGTGGCCAGCGTGATGCGAACCCCATCACCCACTAAGTGCTGATCGGTCTATACAATACATATATATATATATATATACACACAATGTATAGCCCTATATGCCCAATACCCTCGACAGCGTAAAAAAAGGCTCCTTTACGTTACGTTTTCACAATCAACGTCTTTGCACATTGGGCATCCCCATGCGTGCTCAGTCTCATGATGCAGCAGCCACTCCAAGGTACCTCTACCGTTTGTTCCCATGAGGAGCTGGTTATATTTGTTTCTGTTATCATTTGACAGAGTTTTTAACTATATGAACATCTGAATCATTGTTTTCAATAGTTGTCAAGGCTGTTCCTTCACGAAGACCAGCCAAACACTTGTTGGCAGAACAAGAACTGCTCTCATTAACTGTGCAGTTTGTACTGTACATCATTCTACCATGAAGGAGGGGCAGGGGTCGACCAGCATCAAGATGGACATAGTATATAAGTGACTCCTTGAGTATGAAACTGCACGAGGGAGAGAGCTGGCGAGAGACCAAGTTTCTTTCAGGTAGACGGTGATGAGAGCAACATTTTGCAAAGACATGATGCTGCTACATGATGATGATGAGTAGCACACCTGCATCACACCACAAGGCCAGGAATCATGCTGTGTGCTTCACTGTCCTCTTGGGGACTGGGTGACTGAGGGGTCTGGTGACAGTCTGGTGAGACTGATGCAGCGGGGAGTGACAAGAGGTTCTGGCAGATGCTCAGGGCTCAGAGGAAAGGCAAGACGGACATTTAATCAGAATGCTACTGGCACAACTAGTATCGTAAATCTATGCTAGCTGCTAAAGATGGGGATGGAGTGCTTATGGGAATGCCCCAAGTGCTGTGATGTCAGTCCTTGCATCAGCTCAACTCAACTCAACTTTGTAGGTCATGAGTTTGATTCTCTGTAAGACTAACGACAGAAATCTGGGGTTGAGTGCATGTTTTTTGTGTGTGCGTGCGTGCATGCCTGTGTGCATGCGTGTGTGTGTGTGTATGTGTGTGTCAGGACTTCCTGCAAAATCTGTATTTCTTAGCCTAAACAGAGAAACCAATACACAGTAGTAGAAGAAGGAATGATGCTATCAAAACAAACATCCAAACTGTCACCTGTAAACCAGCCCGCCTCCACCCCAACCCTTCCATGTTAACCCAGCCTAAGACTGATACCCTGAAATATCCTGGAAAGTAAAGGCAGCAAGCCTTATGTTGGTCACATCCCCCACTCTTCTGCTTCTTTCTTTGCATTTACTGGATGTACACTCCAGCGCAAATTCCTGGTTGTTTGTCCACTTCTGGACTTTGGTCTTGTTCCAGAATGTGAGTTTTGCATGCACATCTGTTTCACAGATCTGGCTTAATTATATGCAGACTGTTGGTATCTCACCTCTCAGGCAGAGTACTCTGACTTCAATGGAAGCACTACTAATTAGCTGACTTTTAGGACATGCTAGATAGGAGCCAGAGGCTCTATACACTTTTTTTTTTTATAGTTTAATTTTTTGGGGCATTTACAATGGACAGAGGAAACTCTATGGGGAATAATCCAATCAAATGAAGATTGACGTGTAAAAAGTGCATACAGCAGAATATACTGCCTAACCCTAACCCTAACCCTAGCCCTAGCCCTAGCCCTAACCCTAACCCTAACCCTAGCCCTAACCCTAACCCTAACCCTAGTCCTAGCCCTAACCCTAACCCTAACCCTAACCCTAGCCCTAGCCCTAACCCTAACCCTAACCCTAACCCTAACCCTAACCCTAGCCCTAACCCTAACCCTAACCCTAACCCTAACCCTAGCCCTAACCCTAACCCTAGCCCTAACCCTAGCCCTAACCCTAACCCTAACCCTAACCCTAGCCCTAGCCCTAGCCCTAACCCTAACCCTAACCCTAACCCTAACACTAGCCAGGATATTAATATGTTGCTGTATCTAAGCTTGATGGAACAAGTCACCTTGGTTCCAGCAAACTGTCTGTGGATACCCTGAACAAGAAAATAACTTCAAAACTTGCTGTAAGACAATCTTTGAGTGTGCGAGGGGAGGGAGAAGACGAAGCACTCACTTTCGGATAGCCTGTGTGTAGTCAACACTGTGATCAAACAAGTGTGCCACGTTGCCTTTGGACTTGATGGCCTCGTGTTTGTGAGCAGATGCTGTGCCAAAGATCACCACATTGGGGATGGTGTTTGCCAGCTGCACAATGGCTTGACCCTGAAAATGTGGCACATGTTAACATCAAGTTAACAATGGCAGCAGGTTTTCAGAGACACTGGCCATGGTTGGTTTTCTGATGTGATGTTAGATACTTATGTGATGTCAGATGTGTTACGTGATGTCAGAAGGTTTTTGTGATGTAAGATGTTTTATGTGATGTCAGATGTGTTATGTGATGTCAGAAGGTTTTTGTGATGTAAGATGTTTTATGTGATGTCAGATATTTTATTTTATGTCAGCTGATTCATGGTGATGTCAGATGGTGTGTGGTGATGTTGGATGTTGTACAGTGATATCAGATGTTGCACTGATAGGTAAGATATTTTATGCTGATGTCAGACGTTGTATGGTAATGTCAAATGTTGTAATGTGATATCAAATGTTGCATCTTGAGGTCACTTGTTACATGGGTAAGTCAGAAGTTGTATGGTGAAATCAGATGTTTAACAGTGATGTCAGATAGTGTATGGTGATGTCAGATGTTGAACAGTGATGTCATATATTGTATGGTGACATCAGATGTTAACTGGTGATGTCAGATATTGTATGGTGACATCAGATGTTAAATGGTGATGTCAGATATTGTATGGTGACATCAGATGTTAAATGGTGATGTCAGATATTGTATGGTGACATCAGATGTTAAATGGTGATGTCATATATTGTATGGTGACATCAGATGTTAAATGGTGATGTCATATACTGTATGGTGACATCAGATGTTAAATAGTGATGTTGGATACTGTATGGTGATGTCAGATAAATGGTGATGTCAGATATTTTATGATGATGTCAGATATTAAACAATGATGTTAGAACATATGTCAGCTGTGATTCAGCAGGTATTGCCCCTCAAGAGATATTCCTCTGAGTCACTATGAACTAACTCTGCCATTTGTATACTTGAAAAACTTGAACAGACCGCATAAATTGTTACTTGAAATGCATTGAAATGCCTTCTTCAGCAAACCAATAAAATATGAACTCACTAATATAATGAAGATGTCCGCACTCCCACCCAAAGTGAATCAGGATGCCACGTGCCTGATACACAACAATTCTAGACTTTACTACCAAGTGTACCAGGATGCCACGTGCCTGATACACAACAATTCTAGACTTTAACTACCCAAGTTGTTACCAGGATGCCCACGTGCCCTGAACAACTTACACAACAATTCTAGACTTTACTACCAAGTGTACCAGGATGCCACGTGCCTGATACACAACAATTCTAGACTTTACTACCAAGTGTACCAGGATGCCACGTGCCTGATACACAACAATTCTAGACTTTACTACAAAGTGTAAACAGGATGCCACGTGCCTGATACACAACAATTCTAGACTTTACTACCGAGTGTACCAGGATGCCACGTCCCTGATACAACAATTCTAGATTTACTACCACGTGTAAACAGGATGCCACGTCCCTGATACAACAATTCTAGATTTACTACCAAGTGTACCAGGATGCCACGTCCCTGATACAACAATTCTAGATTTACTACCAAGTGTAAACAGGATGCCACGTCCCTGATACAACAATTCTAGATTTACTACCAAGTGTAAACAGGATGCCACGTCCCTGACACAACAATTCTAGATTTACTACCAAGTGTAAAAAAACCAGGATGCCACCCCACGGGGGTCCCCCCTGATTACCAACAAACAATTCTAGATTTACTACCAAGTGTAAACAGGATGCCACGTCCCTGACACAACAATTCTAGACTTTTCAACCAAGTATACCAGGATGTCATGTTTCTCACAACAATTCTAGACTTCCCCATCAAGTATACCATGTCATTGACAGAACATCCCTACATGAGATACTTACAACTCCTCCGCCCAGTGAGTGTGCCAAGATACTCTGACCCTCACGGACCCCAGCCAGGTCAAACATGATGATGTAGGCCACAACGAAGTTCATGAGGAGAGCAGCAGCATCATGGAAGCTCAGGTTGTCTGGGATCTTGTATACATACTTGGTGGGGATGGCTACCAGCTCTGACCAGGCCTTGTAGTCAGAGAATGCCACCACTCGGTCCCCGACCTGCAGATGACACAAAATATTATCTTGTCATTACTAATTTTATATTCCATTTATTATCTGTCTTTTAATTATGTTGCACTGTTTAGTCTCTCATTTTCTTTTTCATTTTTTTTGTAGCCGGCATGGTGGGTAATGAACAGGCAGACAGATTGGCTGGATCTGCACCAATAGGTGGTTACCTGATACATGACAAGGCAGATGTGGTCAAGGCCCTTTGGGAACAAACAACGGAATCAGTAAGGAAACAAGATTATTATGGCCTTGAGAGAATAAGGTACCTGGGTGTAACCAGAGGGTCTGGCAGGCTGACTACACTCAAAGGAAAGGCAAGACAGACATTTAACCAGATTGTGACTGGTACCATCAGTATTGGAACTCTGTGCTGGCTGCTGAAGATGAGGACGGAGCATGCATGGGAATGCCCTGAGTGCTGTGATATCAATTCTGAACACCACTCAACTCAGTCCATTTCCCCACATGTTGTGTCTAATATATTGCCATTTTCTTTGGATTTAATCACAGTTAGGAAAAATATATTTAGTCACTGGACACTGCATATTTTTTGTCATGGACACATCTGATAGATTTAATCATATACAAAAATGACAGCTTTAATCATAAACATAAGTTATAGAATTACTTATAAACAAAACTCAAAATTCAATCAAAATAATAATAGATGGAGTCAATGGAAAAAATCAAGTATAATATCGACAGAAAAACTGACAAATAGTCAGTGGTTAAGAAAGAAGCAACAAATGAAAGTCAGCCGGTTGTGGGTAAAACACCAGGTGTGAAATCAATGTTAAATGGATACATGACCACAGTGGCCTCCAACCTTCTTCAGGTCAAGCCCCCTTGAGTATAGGGCAAGATCCTCACATCCCACCTTGAGTATAGGGCAAGATCCTCCCGACCCCACCTTGAGTATATGGCAAGATCCTCACATTCCACCTTGAGTATATGGCAAGAACCTCCCGACCCCACCTTGAGTATATGGCAAGATCCTCACATCCCACCTTGAGTATATGGCAAGATCCTCGCATCCCACCATGAGTATTTGGCAAGATCCTCACATCCCACCTTGAGTATATGGCAAGATCCTCACATCCCACCTTGAGTATATGGCAAGATCCTCGCATCCCACCTTAAGTATATGGCAAGATCCTCACATCCCACCTTGAGTATATGGCAAGATCCTCACACCCCCCTTGATTATATGGCAAGATCCTCGCATCTCACCTTGAGTATATGGCAAGATCCTCGCATCTCACCTTGAGTATAAAGCAAGATCCTCGTGACCCCACCTTGAGTATATGGCAAGATCCTCACACCCTGCCTTGAGTGTATGGCAAGATCCTCGCATCCCACCTTGAGTATATGGCAAGATCCTCGTGACCCTACCTTAAGTATATGGCAAGATCCTCGTGACCCCACCTTGAGAATAAGGCAAGATCCTCGCATTCCACCTTGAGTATATGGCAAGATCCTCACACCCCACCTTGAGTATATGGCAAGATCCTCGCGACCCCACCTTGAGTATATATCAAGACCCCCCCCCCCCCCCATTCTACCCCCCCCCCCCCAACCCCCGATAGTTCTGACGTTTGGATAGAAGGTGCTCTTAACCGACAGATGCCTGTGTCATATCTATTGGACGTTTAACTGCAGATACGCAAACAACTTTTGAACATCTTCCTTGCCTTTATATTTCATAAATAGTTTTTACAATATTTTATTACTGTATTTATAATTAAACTGAAAAAAAAAAAATAATATAACCGATTACTATAAATACAAAAGCACCCAATTTCAAAATTGCTTGATCCTCCTCCCCCCTCACCCCCCCCCCCCCCCTCACCCCACTATTTTTTTCCTATCCCCTCTCCGTCCCCCAGGTTGGAGACCAGTGCATTAGAATGATTGCTTTGAAGGCTCAAGCTGAAGCTAATGTGGGATACTGGCCAGGCTGAAAGAAAGAAAGAAAGAAAGAAAGAAAGAAGAAAGAAAGAAAGAAGAAAGAAAGAAAGAAAGAAAGAAAGAAAAGAAAAAAGAAAAAGAAAAGAAAGAAGAAAAGAAAGAAAGAAAGAAAAAGAACTAAGAAGAAAGAAAAGAAAAGAAAGAAAGAAAAGAAAGAAAGAAAGAAAAGAAAGAAAGAACGAAAGAAAGAAAGAAAAATAAAAGAAAAGCCAGACAGACAGACAGACAGACAGACAGACAACGTGGAGAAAGACAAAAGAAAGAAATAAAGCCAGAGAAGAAGAAAGAAAGAAAGAAAAGAAAGAAAGAAAGAAAACAGAAAGAAAGAAGGAAAGAAAGAAAGAAAGAAAGAAAAGAAAAGAAAGAAAGAAAAGAAAAGACAAGAAAGAAAGAAAAGAAAGAAAGAAAGAAAAAGCCAGACAGACAGACAGACAGACCACGTTGAGAAAGAGAAGTAGAAAAGACAAAGAAAGAAAGAACGAAAGAAAAGAAAGAAAGAAAGAAAAGAAATGAAAGAAAAAGAAATGAAGAAAAGAAAGAAAGAAAGAAAGAAAGAAAGAAAGCTTGTCCCCGCCCCCCCCCCCCCGCCCCAGGTCCCACTAGTCTAGCTACGCCACTGCCTCTGATAAAAACAAAGGGAAAACGCTGAGGTTTCAAATCTGAGAACGAAGATTGTAGGGAGTGGCTCTGATAACATTTCACATTCTCTTCTTATGACGAACTGTTTGTTGTAATCTCTCTTCCTTTTTCTCTCGTTCTCTCTATATCTCCCTAGCTCTCTCTATCTCTCTCTCTCCATATCTTGTTCTCTCCTCCTCCTCTTCTCCCTCTCTTTATCTCTATCTGTGTGTCTGAGTGTCTGTGTGTCTGTCTGTCTGTCTGTCTGTCTGTCTGTCTGTCTGTCTGTCTGTCTGTCTGTCTGTCTGTCTGTCTGTCTGTCTGTCTGTCTGTCTGTCTGTCTGTCTGTCTGTCTGTCTGTCTGTCTGTCTGTCTGTCTGTCTGTCGCTCTCTATAAGAGTGCATGTGCCATACACGCCTTTGTGTGTTCAACTGACATTAAAATGACTGACACTGCTGTATTAACATAACCTGTTGCTAGATGGGAAACAACTAGGGTGTGAGAGGATTACTTGAAAGGGCCGAGTGTCAGACAGGTCTAAGTGCTCAATTAGTGCCCTCAAAAAATAACGTTCCTTGGTTTAACTGTCTGTCTTATAGCTGTCTCTTTTTCTGGATAGTGTATCGGTCTCCTCTCTTCATTGACACCATCCCTCTATTAACTCTTTAAAGACATTTCGCCAGTATACTGGCGAATGAATTTACCCCTAATGGACTATTCGCCAGTATACTGGCGTACCACAAAGACACTCTAATTTTGTTCCGTTTGTGGGGAAAACAATTTTTTTCATGAACACGTTTTTGAACAATTGGGATTAAATCCGAAAGTCTTTTCGTTTGCGAAGTTCACTGTGGTCGGTGCATTATTGTCTGATTTTTTTTATTTTTTTTTTTAATTATTTAGATGTCATACAATTTTAAAGTAATTTTTAATTACTAAACGATAAGGAAAAAGGTCTAGAACTGTTCATACTGCTCTGTCGTTGATGAATCTCTGCCAGATGGTGACAATGGTCTTGATATTATAATTGATATCTAAGTGACAAACCTAGTGGCGATAATTTAGTTTAGGATATGAAAATTGAACAAAATATTTCAATCGGATCAATGTTTGGATCGGCTGTTTTCCCGATTTTCGGTTGTGGTGACATTTGACATGTCATACAT
This sequence comes from Candidula unifasciata, assembly GCA_905116865.2. Classification (NCBI taxonomy): domain Eukaryota; kingdom Metazoa; phylum Mollusca; class Gastropoda; order Stylommatophora; family Geomitridae; genus Candidula; species Candidula unifasciata. The sequence goes on from CAJHNH020000593.1 coordinate 74,799, forward strand.
AAATGATCATAACTTCCGAAGTATTTTAATCGTTTCAAATAAAGACTAGCTGATACACAATTGAACTAGAGAAGGCATGTCCATTCTTAGAACCGCAGAGCAGAGTTGCTGAACAAGTTTTAAAAAGTAAGGTAAACACGCAATTTTGTAGGTAAATAATCTTCATATGTGTCTAACATCCTTGAATGTTGTGTCATTTTAATAATATTTTGTTGTGATACTAACACTTAGATAGTTTAGATTTCTTCTGCACTCATTTATCTTTAATGTGATATATTATATGTTCCAATGCAGCCAATACTTTTTCTTCAGGAAGGTTTCAGCTTTGTCGTGTTGTAGTTTTTAAACAAGAATTCCGCTCAAAATTAACACTGTCCGAACCCACGAAAAAAAAATGTGGTCCTGAAAAAGTTAGTGACCCTGTCAGTAACAGAACACATAATATGTCTCGCCTTATTGTCCGTCAACATGCCTTCTTCCACCACTCTTTGTTTATAACTCATTCAACTGCCATCTCTCTATACACAACCTTTAAAGATGTCATCTTTCTGCCTCAATCTCTTTTTTCACTGTTATTGTCACTCTATCCGTGTTTTATTGAAGCTAGATTCGTTTCCCCCATCGTTCTCTTTCTATTGCTATCTATTTGTCTACATCATTCTGTATTCGTTGCCTGTTTTCTGTCACCCCCCCCTCTCTCTCTCTCTCTCTCTCTCTCTCCTCTCTCTCTCTCTCTCTCTCTCTCTCTCTCTCTCTCTCTCTCTCTCTCTCTCTCTATCTATCATTTTCCCTGTAACATATTTTCTCGATCTTACTACGCCATCTTTCGCCCATCTCTCTCTTTCATCCTTCTCTTAATGTGTCCCTGTATCTCTCTGTAATTATACATCTTTTACTTTGTATCATGCTATGTATACTCTCCCCCCCCCCTCCCCTTCCGACTCGCCCACACCGTGGTTATTTCGCCCACACCGTCGTAATGATCTCTGCCGGCGGGGACAGAGAGAACGAGAGACGGGCAGGCACGCCGCCACCAAGTTAATATTGCGTGGGGGTGGGGCTCTCAACCACTCCCTTAAATTTGGTGCATATGTAAACAAAGTTCCCATTTCACCCCCCCCCCCCCCTTCCCCCCACGTTCCGGCGCTTATGGTCCTTCGTATAATAAGCCATAGAAATGAAAATAAAGAAACTGGACAAGTGGGAAAACAGGCGATGTTGTGGACTGTACAGTGAACTAGCTGCACGTGAGCTAGCTTGTGAAAACATGAGATAAGCCAGCAGAAATAAACAGTGTGGCAGCCGGGTGGTAGAATTGGTGGGGGGGGGGGGCCGAGGCACGGCAAATCTTATGTCCGAGCGCCAGAAACCAGGGCTGTCCAAGTATGTACTTGCCTATTTATTTGCTACTATTTGACCCTTGCCGAGATGAACTGTAGTTGTGATAATCGCACGCCAAATGTTTAGAAATTTCTATCGATATGTTAAATTTTAGCCCTGTATTTAACTTGAAGTGACCGGAAGTGTGCTGAAAAAAATTGCGCTTTACTAAAGAGTTCAAACATAACTGCACTGGCGAGTATCAAGTTATTGCTTGTGGACATTAAATTACACCAAGTGGAAGCTGCGACAACAACTGGGTAAAAACTGAGCGAATACAAATGATACAGCAAAAGATGTAACGAGCAAAGAATTATAATACTTATCAAGTATAAGGTCAGCCAGATTTATAGTATACTAGACCTAACTGTCAGTCTTCGCTCGGGCAGTAAGAGAAAGTGTTATACTTATTTCCACTGCTAACGTATACGTAGTAGAAACTCCACGGAGGAGCCCGCACAACATGAGCTGTCCCTCTGTAAGCTAGCTGCGTGACTTTCTACCACCAGGACATCACACAAGCGATAAACACCCGATGACACAATGTGCCACCATGTGGATGAGGATCACCGTGGGGAGGTCCCAGAAACCGCGTTCAGCCTTTAGGCTATATTTATGGCCAGGCTATATTGCGGCCCCTGGCAAGAGCCAGAGTAGGGCTTCAAATAACGAAAAATGTCATCCTAAAAAGGACAGGAAATTAATAATGGTCTGTAAGCTTCTCTTAGAGCCCTTATATCCTAAACCCACCATGTCCTTTTTGTCTGGTAATTCTCTAAAGTTCCTGTAGCAAATACATTTTTACAGTGTATCTTCTTCTTCGCATTCACCGGCTGTAAACTCTGGCGGAAAGTTCTGGTTGTTCGTCCACTTCTGGACTGCAGTCCTCCTATTCCAGAACCTAAGTGTTGCGTGTACATCGGTTTGACAGATTTGACTAATTTGTATGCAGACTGTTGGTTCCTTGCCTCTTAGGCAGATGCACTCCGACTTTGAAGGAAGCTCCCAATTAGTCGACTCTTACGACATGCTTTTGGGTAGGCAGTGGATCTATTCTGGTTTTCCCTATAACAGGGCCCTGGACCCCACACGAGGAATTACAGTGTTTGAGAGATGGCCACCGAGTCACGGCCCGAGGTGGTGTGGAAGGAGCGTCCTAGACTAGTTCTTCTCATAGTTAGCGCTAACGCTACCTTACCGCCCCCTTGCAGGGATGGGGCGCTGACTAGGAATTATCGTATATCTCCCTCGACAACCGAAGCGGTAAAAGAGGACGTAGACAAGAAGCATGTGTGTACGTTTAACTGTTGCGTTCTTGGTGTGTTGGTGCGTGCGTACTTTTTTTTTAATTTCCAAATGTGTACTTTTTTGTTGTGTTCTGGAACCATTTCCTGAAGAAGAAAAATGTTGGTACTAACCCCCCTCCCCCAACAAAATTCGGTAGCCCTGTCAGAAACACGACGGATTTGAACAAGTCAACATTGCCATGGTAACACAGCCGATAAATTCATTGTGCAGATCTGAAATAAGGCCTCGGGGTGCGGCTAATGCAACTGACAAAAACATGGCTGCAAACGGTACCTACTCAGAACAGAGGGACTTCAATGATATGATAGAATTTACAATGCTCGGCACTTGGAGAGAACTAAACATGTCCCAGTGGACAAAGAGGTGGGGGGGGGGGGCGCTGGCGTTGGATAGGACACACGTTAAAGAAACCTGGGAACAAAATAACTGGAATCTCTTTGCACTGCAACCCACAGGGGCATAAAAATAAAGGTAGACAAAAAACATGGAGAATGGAGGTAGAGAGTGGAGCTAAAAAGATGGGCAGGATATGGGGGAAGCTGCATGGGATAGCGAGGGGTAGACCGACTTGGTGTGAGTTGGATGAGCGCCTATGCTCCACTAGGAGATCGACGGCAGAGGAAGACCAGAATATGTCCCCCACATGGCCGCCAAGATGGCAGTCGCAGCGGCTAGAAGACTGCGTGCCGAAACGAAGATCTTCGCTTCCAGTCCGCATCCATATGGATTTGTTAATAACTGACCTTGGTTCTCTAGGTTAAACCAACTGAAACTGAGTAGAACAGCATGTTCTGGAACGTAAATGAGGCCAGTGTGGTGTAAAAAAGATCACCCATCCAGGACCGACTGGTGGATACAAATATAATATAGTGGGGCCTAATGGCAGTCATGCTGAATCATCCCCTGGAGACATCTGTATGTCTCCTCACACATGCAAAGTTCCAGTACTGGTCGTGGACACTCCTCTTTCTGCCCTGTATCCTCTAAATCTCAACCAAGTGGTGCTGTCCTACGTTGACTAGTGTGTCCTCCTATCTCTAGTTCTGACTGTGAGTACCCATCACTACATATTAATTTATGTAAACAGAAGGAGTTCGTTATAAATTTAAGGTTCCCCTGGTAAGTCATGTGACTATCGTAAAATTCCGACGGCTAGACGAACTGTGTATCGAGAGGGAGCCCCCCCCCCCTCCCCCGTGTGGGTTCCGGAGCCCCATTGTGGGGAAAACAAGAATAGACCCATTGCCTCCCAAAAAGCATGTCGTAAGAGTCGACTAATTGGGGAGTTTCCTTTGAAGTTGGAGTGCATCTGCCGGAGAGGCAAGGAACCAACAGTCTGTATTCAAGAGAATGAGATCTGTAAAACTGATGCACACGCAACACTCAGGTTCTGCAGCAGGACTGCAGTTCAGTAGTGGATGAGCAACCAGAACTTTCCGCCAGAGTGTACAGCTGGTGAACGCGAAGAAGAAGAAGTGTATCGAGAGACATACCATGTGATGTGTGCTTCGATGGCTGTCAGTTAGTTGTTGCTTCACAATGTGCTGATGCAAACTGTAATAACGCACCTGATAAGATACTGCGAAATATGCCTGGCAATAAATGTCTAATATTTTTGTGTGCTGATGATCTAAGTCACGGCGGGTGGGGGGGAGGAGTGTTGACTTGTTAGTTTGTTTATCATACCGTCGTGTGTCGGCACCTGCAGCTCACCCGACATCTCGCCCCAACTCTGAGCTCACTTTACTCATTTTCTCTGTTGGGTCTGTGGTTTATTTCTCTGGCTCTGTCCATATCAAGGACACCGTAGTTGTGCACATCATCAACATCCTTATTTCCGACATGCCACACACGGCTTGCAGTCTGTTCCTCAGTTCCCTTCTATGCTGCAGAATGCTGTCGATATCAAGAATGAGATCCAGTCTATCGCCTCTAGCCTCTCTTGTGCCTGCACGTCTGCTGCCTGCCTGTGTGTGTACATCTCTTGTATGAATGTTTGGAGGTATACCTTTTGTCATCCACACTTTTGTATTTGATCTTTTCATTCAAACTGTGAATTTTACACATATGCCCACAGCAGGCTTTCTATGTCAAATCCACTGGCTGTCTGACAGATGCGTATTTCACGGAGCAGAACGTAAATAATATGGAGGCCTATGTGCAGCATATGTGACCATGTGTAAATACAGCAGGTCTGTTGGTCCTCTCACCAGCGTGACGTGTATGGGGTACTCTAGTAGGTCCTCGTTTCCCAGGCCCGAATTAGAGACGGGAGACTGGGCATGCCGCCACCGTCCCCCTCCCGGATCTGGCGATTCATCCAAATCCCAACAATGTGTTTGCTATCCATCTTTTTGCTGTGTCTCCCGGCCACCTTCCAATACTCTTTATCTTGTCAGTACGTGTGTCGATGTGTCTGTTATGTTTACCTCTGTCTGTCCGCCTGTCTATATATCTGTGTACTTGTCTGTGATGGAATCTATCCGTCTATATCTATCCTTTCTATAAATCCGTCCGTCCGTCTGTCTGTTTGACTATCCGTACTTCTGACTGCCTGTCTATCTAATCATCTATCTATCTATCTATCTATCTATCTATCTATCTATCTATCTATCTATCTATCTATCTATCTATCTATCTATCTATCTATCTATCTATCTATCTATCTATCTATCTATCTATCTATCTATCTATCTATCTATCTATCTATCTATCTATCTATCTATCTATCTATCTATCTATCTATCTATCTATCTATCTATCTATCTATCTATCTATCTATCTATCTATCTATCTATCTATCTATCTATCTATCTATCTATCTATCTATATCTATCTATCTATCTATCTATCTATCTATCTATCTATCTATCTATCTATCTATCTATCTATCTATCTATCTATCTATCTATCTATCTATCCTATCTATCTATCTATCTATCTATCTATCTATCTATCTATCTATCTATCTATCTATCTATCTATCTATCTATCTATCTATCTATCTATCTATCTATCTATCTATCTATCTATCTATCTATCTATCTATCTATCTATCTATCTATCTATCTATCTATCTATCTATCTATCTATCTATCTATCTATCTATCTATCTATCTATCTATCTATCCATCTATCCATCTATACATCCATCCATCCATCCATCCATCCATTTATCCGTCCGTCCGTCCGTCCGTCTGTCCGTCTGTCTGTCTGTCTGTCTGTCTGTCTGTCTGTCTGTCTGTCTGTCTGTCTGTCTGTCTGTCTGTCTGTCTGTCTGTCTGTCTGTCTGTCTGTCTGTCTGTCTGTCTGTCTGTCTGTCTGTCTGTCTGTCTGTCTGTCTGTCTGTCTGTCTAATTACCCGTCCATCTATCTGCTCGTCTGTTTATCTATCTAACTACTCATCCATCCATCTGTCCATCTACCTACCTAGTTACCTAGCTACCTACCCACCTAGCTGCCTACCTAGCTGTCTACCTACCTATGTACCAACCTACCTACCTAGCTACATACCTACATGCCTACCTAGCTACCTGCCTAGCTACACACCTAGCTACCTACCTACCTAGCTACCTACGTGAATGTGTGGGCTAGCCACTGCAGCAAGGGTGACTAAAAGATTTTTATAACCGGACAAAAACCTCGGCATCACGTGACAAGATCTGTCCAATCAACGTCTAGGCGACACTGAACGAAGACAGGCGGCAGTAGATCAATGGCCGGGCTTTGATGTTGGAACCGTTTCCGTTGTCTCAGGGTTCCAGTGCCAGCCCCGGGCCAGCAGCCGCAGCCGTGGTTAGTGCTACAGCTCTGCTGTCACCCAAGCCCCTGCCGGCGACAGACGCCAGCCAGCATCGATTCGCCGGTCAGTTGTATCTCCGCTGTGCCAAACAAGCATAAGATGACAACGGTTTGTTTCTGTGTGCACGGTAAAGATACCACTGCTCGAGAAATACCCCGAAAATGGCCGTTCGTATTCATTCTTATATATTAACAGATACAAGGCTGCTATCACAACCATACGGGGGAAATGAATGAATCAAGAACTGACATCCATACACTAACGATATTCCTATACGTGCTCCGTCTCCTTCCTAAGTAGCCGAAGAATAGTAGATAAGCTAACAGTCTCAGTTGCAACCTGATTAAAAGTCCGCATTTGTTTCCCCTCAGTGTTGAATATCTCTCAGAACTTGCTCATTCCCTGTTGACTGTCCTAATGCAAGGATAGTAGGTCTGTTCTGCTGCAATGTCCGCTTGATCACAGAGAGCTTTCTCAACCTCCGCTTTATTATAACGTAGCGCATCGGTGAATGTTGACAGGTAGTTCTGGTGAATGTAGACAGGTAGTTCTGGTGAATGTAGACAGGTAGTTCTGGTGAATGTAGACAGGTAGTTCTGGTGAATGTAGACAGGTAGTTCTGGTGAATGTAGACAGGTAGTTCTGGTGAATGTAGACAGGTAGTTCTAGTGAATGTAGACAGGTAGTTCTAGTGAATGTAGACAGGTAGTTCTAGTGGATGTAGACAGGTAGTTCTGGTGAATGTAGACAGGTAGTTCTGGTGAATGTAGACAGGTAGTTCTGGTGAATGTAGACAGGTAGTTCTGGTGAATGTAGACAGGTAGTTCTGGTGAATGTAGACAGGTAGTTCTGGTGAATGTAGACAGGTAGTTCTGGTGAATGTAGACAGGTAGTTCTGGTGAATGTAGACAGGTAGTTCTGGTGAATGTAGACAGGTAGTTCTGGTGAATGTAGACAGGTAGGTAGAGTAGATAGAGAGATAGGTAGTTCTAGTGAATGTAGACAGGTAGGTAGAGTAGATAGAGAGATAGGTAGTTCTAGTGAATGTAGACAGGTAGGTAGAGTAGATAGAGAGATAGGTAGTTCTGGTGAATGTAGGCAGGTAGGTAGAGTAGATAGAGAGATAGGTAGTTCTAGTGAATGTAGACAGGTAGGTAGAGTAGATAGAGAGATAGGTAGTTCTAGTGAATGTAGACAGGTAGGTAGAGTAGATAGAGAGATAGGTAGTTCTAGTGAATGTAGGCAGGTAGTGCTAGTAAATGTAGACAGGTATTTCTGGTGAATGTAGACAGGTAGTTCTGGTGAATGTAGACAGGTAGTTCTGGTGAATGTAGACAGGTATTTCTGGTGAATGTAGACAGGTATTTCTGGTGAATGTAGACAGGTAGTTCTGGTGAATGTAGACAGGTAGTTCTGGTGAATGTAGACAGGTATTTCTGGTGATGTAGACAGGTAGTTCTGGTGAATGTAGACAGGTAGTTCTGGTGAATGTAGACAGGTATTTCTGGTGAATGTAGACAGGTATTTCTGGTGAATGTAGACAGGTAGTTCTGGTGAATGTAGACAGGTATTTCTGGTGAATGTAGACAGGTATTTCTGGTGAATGTAGACAGGTAGTTCTGGTGGATGTAGACAGGTATTTCTTGTGGAAGGAGACATGTAGTTCTGGTGGGTGGAGACAGGTAGGTCTGGTAAATGTAGACATTTAGTTGTGGTGGATGTTTGCATGCTTGAAATATCAGTATTCATACACACACATACACAAAGGTCTGCTGCCACCACACGAGATGCCAAACTCTGTGTCAAGGCTAGGACATTCTTCATCAAGCCCTCATCTTTCCCCGCGTCTCCATTTCATCCGTTATTAAATCAATCAATATCGCTGTCTAGAGCCATTTCTCTCTCTCTATTTGCATCTATTGGGTTTCACTGCTGTCTTATCGCAGGCACATGAAAGAAAACTCCAGTTTCGAACCGATAACTGTCCCACGCACAAATGTCAACCCCGTGCCGGGGCTATTTCTGGAACCAGTTCTGATGACGGCAATCTTTGTGTCCCCACAACAAGGCAGAATATAACTACAGGACTGGATCAATATCGCCGTGCTAGTGCAAGCTGGCAATTCAATTCTGCCTGGCGATACCAGTTGCCGCTCACTGAACATACAAACTCTGTTGCCAGGACACTACCAGTTGCCGCTCACTGAACAAGCAAACTCTGTTGCCGGGACATTACCAGTTGCCGCTCACTGAACATGCAAACTCTGTTGCCGGGACACTACCAGTTGCCGCTCACTGAACATGCAAACTCTGTTGCCGGGACCCTACCAGTTGCCGCTCACTGAACATACAAACTCTGTTGCCAGGACACTACCAGTTGCCGCTCACTGAACATACAAACTCTGTTCCCGGGACATTACCAGTTGCCGCTCACTGAACATGCAAACTCTGTTGCCGGGACACTACCAGTTGCCGCTCACTGAACATGCAAACTCTGTTGCCGGGACACTACCAGTTGCCGCTCACTGAACATGCAAACTCTGTTGCCGGGACACTACCAGTTGCCGCTCTCTGAACATGCAAACTCTGTTGCCGGGACACTACCAGTTGCCGCTCTCTGAACGTGCAAACTCTGTTGCTGGGACACTACCAGTTGCCGCTCACTGAACACGTAAACTCTATTGTCGGGACACTACCAGTTGCCGCTCTCTGAACATGCTAACTCTGTTGCCGGGACAATCAGCACACGGATCGTCTGTAGCCATACTGGCATCTCTGGTACTGGAGGTCACTGCTGGCTTCAGACAGCAAACAGTAGGAGCATACATCAACGAGGGAATGTTTTAAAACCCTCTGCAAGGAAATGAATCGGGAAAGACTACAACTCAACGAGGAGATAAAAACACATACGAGAGAATGAGCGAAGTAACTGGAGGGAATAAACAAAAGAAAATATGGAAGGTACGAAAAAAGGAACACACTAAAGTAAAAGCAAAGCACCATTTTCCACACCTTCCTGGGTCGGGCACATAGGGCTTTTATAGACCAAGCAACATTTCGTGGTTGATGTAGTCAGGATCAGGCCAGCCGCCTTGACTTCCCATGACTTTAACTGGTACCCATCTAACGCTGGATCGACCTAACAGCCAAGGTTATTTCTGAAAGTCCGTCAAGACCGGAACTCAAGACCTTATGATCAGCAAGCCCGCAAAGGTACAGAGAGGGGGAACAATGGGAGACAATCATTCAATTATTAAGGCGGTTCAGAATCAGCAATATAAATGTCTCTTGTAAAGTGTCCTTGGCTTCAGTACATACAAGCGAGCTAATGTCGCCCCCACACACAAGAGACAGTAAAAGTGGTCCTGATACAGCACACATAAGAGATGACAGCCAGAAGCCTGGGCATCTCTTGACGCGACCGCACAGTTTAGGTTTTTTCAACGGATCAACATCACGGCACACGGGTGTAACCCGCAAGCGCTCTCTTCTTCTTCTAATTGAAGACTGTCTGAAGAATCTCAGCGCAGTGCACGAACTCTGTTGCACTGGCGAGGATCCTTAAATACTTTGGGTAGTTTTTTAACTCCAAATGTTGCCCGTGCAGCGCCGTTAGGCTACTCTTTGCGATTTCCAACTGCCAAGGGATTCAATGCACAACTACTCAGGGCAAGTGAACAACGCGGATGATTTGCAGTAAGAGAGAGAGCTGTGCGGGGAGGTGTGACCTAGGAATCTTACCAACACTACACCGGGGCTAAACTGGCGGCCCCCTGGCCGACTGCGGCCCAAAGAGGCCTAGCAAGTCTTTCTTGGAGCATTTCACTTGCATTGTTTTAATGATCTTTCTACGCAGGGGCTAGAGCGTCCGGCCCGTGACGATCGCCCATTTTCACATGTTGGCCCTTGAGTAAGGTTAGTTGAATAACCCGACTCTACACTGGGAAGAAAGGCAATGCTGACATATAATCACACTGCGACTAGTGCAGCTGGAACTGGAGCTTTTCGTGGGCTGAGGCAGCGCGTAAGGGAATCTGAATGACCTGAATGCTGTGATGTCAGTTCTTGAATCAACTCTTCTCTACTCAATGCATACAAAAACGGCGGGGGACACCCGGAGAAGGAGACAGAGAGGGAGACATCGCAGGCAACATAAAACTCTCAAGTAAAAGACATTAGAGGGGTAGTGGCACTCCATACAACAAGTGAGGCAGACAGTTTCCTAAATACGTTAAGGTAGTATAAGTGGGTAAGATAGTTCAGCTGTACATAGACAGGCAGTTCATGTGTACGTAGAGACGCAGTACAGGTATGTGCAGACAGGCAGTTCAGGTGTATGCAGACAAGCAGTTCAGGTGTGTGCAGACAGGCAGTACATGTGTGTGCAGACAGGCAGTTCAGGTGTATGCAGACAGGCAGATCAGGTTGTGCAGACAGGCAGTACAGGTGTGTACAGACAGTTCAGGTGTGTGCAGACAGGCAGTACAGGTGTGTACATGCAACAGGTGTTTGCAGACAGGCAGTTCAGGTGTGTGCAGACAGGCTGTTCAGGTGTGTGCAGACAGACAGTTCAAGTGTGTGCAGACAGGCAGTTCAGGTGTGTGCAGACAGGCAGTTCAGGTGTGTGCAGACAGGCAGTTCAGGTGTGTGCAGACAGGCAGTTCAGGTATGTGCAGACAGGCAGTTTCAGGTGTATGTAGACAGGTAGTCAGATGTATGTAGACAGTTCAGGTGTGTGTAGATAGGTAGTTTGGGTGTATGTAAACAGGTAGTTGTACCGGATGAAGACAGGTAGTTCTTGTGTATATATATATATAAGTAGCTGTGGTGGTTTTGGTGACAGGTAGTTCGGGTGTGTGTAGATAGGTAGTTTGGGTGTATGTAAACAGGCAGTTGTACCGGATGAAGACAGGTAGTTCTTGTGTATATAGATAGGTAGCTGTGGTGGTTTTGGTGACAGGTAGTTCTTTAAGTGTATACAGACAGATACGTAGTTCAGATCTGTGTAAGGTTATGCAGGTGCATGAGACATGATAACCGAACTTTCATTATTTCTAAAGTCAAACATCAGCTGTAGAATAGTTAATTTGACTACCGCGTGACAAATGAGCAACAGATGTAATGTGTTGAAGCTACAGAACATTTGGATCGAGTTAATCTAGCCAGCTTTTCATACACAACTGATGATTAATGTACAACCTACTGACATGGAGGTGTGTCTGTAAAACTGGGACCGTGCCAGATCACGTCAGCTTAATGGATTAATCAACTAGGTGGCGGATTCATGCAATTTTAACCAACTAGGCAGCCAGTTACACCGTTCTCGTTCTCTTGTCTACGTCAGGACTGTCGACTTCCTGTCAGTAACTTATCTGTAAAATGTCTCGATTTTTCCCACGCCGTTTCTGTCTACATTCAAATCCTCGCCGGGGTGAAGTTTTTTAATCGACCTAGGCGAAAAATATTCTGGGAAGTAAAATCGGCAAGTGTGATAATGACCATGACACCTATCGAATACCCGTTGGACCATATAATATGAGGCTCAGCTCCATAGTTGGGTGTCGGAACCTTTGGATTCTTGGTCCAGAAATGGGGAATCTGCATCAGCTAGCCCAGCTTAAAAATACATAATTTTTCAGAGCGTCAACATAAAAACCGGCTATCCATCCTACTGGACCTGAAGTCCTGCAAGGGTAGACAACTGGATAACGCTGTACTGACAAGATCAGACAACACAGAAGCTAAGCGCTGCGCACAGTAAAGAACTCATAAAAAGTTGGTGATAAGGGTAAATAAAAGCTCGGCAGAACTTTGCTGCCGGGAGTACTCTAGCAACAGGCAGCACCAAGAAAAAAAGCGCAGAATTGCTTCCGGCGGTAGTCCTCGGCCAGACTTGAGTTCTGTTAATTGCACATTTGTAAACATGATTCAGCGGCCTGGGTGTAATCAACGGGCTGTTATGTTCTGGTAACTGTGGCCTCCCAGCGGTATCAGATCTCTGGCCTGGGATAGACGTCACATCCAACCCTGCCAGCACTTCTGGAGCAACGTGTGTTGCTTCTGCTGCAGCATAAGGGTGGGTTTGGTGGTCGTAGCGGCGACCGTGGCTTAGGCGTTGTGAGCCTATGACTCGTAATTCCAACGTACCGCGATTGAAACCCACTGCTATCTGCGTGGATTTTTATCATGGTATGGGGCGTCGCAGGTCGACCCAACCTAAAATGGATAACACGATGGCTGTCTTTGAGAAGCAAAGACGGTCGTGAGAACGATCTCTGTTTGAGGGCCAGTTATGATAGTTGTTGGTGCAGCCAGTGACAAACAGCGCAGTACTGGCCAACGTCATGTAAAGGCCTTCAGGTGTGATCAAGCCACTCATGCAGAAACAGTAACAGTGAATGCTACCAGTTTCTACATCAATGAAACACTTCATGTCCCACTTACAACTCTAGGGGTTAAACATAATATTTTTGTGAAAGCTGCTGCTACTGCTACTGCCTCTGCTGCTACAGCTACTACCGTTGCACTACGATGCCAGATGCGCCTGCATAATCTCAACAGCGAAGCACCGAGGAGAAAAATACCCATGATACCTCCGGCAGTGTAATCGTTACCTCTAATGCTTACACATGCGAAATGACCATGTCTCGCCACTTGAGCTGTATAACCCAGAGTACCCGTGAGTCAGTCACTATAAGAGTCTGTGTTTAAAGAGAACTGCATGAATGAAGGTACCCGTGAGTCAGTCACTATAAGAGTCTGTGTTTAAAGAGAACTGCATGAATGAGGGTACACTTGAGTGAGTCACTATAAGAGTCTCTGTTCAAAGAGAACTGCATGAATGAAGGTACCCGTGAGTCAGTCACTATAAGAGTCTGTGTTTAAAGAGAACTGCATGAATGAAGGTACCCGTGAGTCAGTCACTATAACGGATTACATGCAGTGTTGAGCTGATGTGGCGCCGGCTGCTGTCTGTCAGTTGTCTTGAGTCATCCGCCGTAGGACACCCTGTGCGACATGTTGCAGGTCTGTGGGAGACTGTCACACAATGTGACAAGTTTCACGCGCGCTGTGGCTGAAATGCAACGGTTGGTGTGTCTGATCACAACCGACTCCAGCTGACGGGCCGTGCTGCTGACGTCACCAACAGTTGAGTACCTACATGCCTTCTTTAATAGTTTCACCATTTTCAGCCGACTTTTCTTGATTGTTGCCGCGGCACGCCTGGCATACACTTACGGCACCCCGGGGTGACCGTCGGCACACAGTTTGAGAACCGCTGCGTTAACGCATCGTTAGCCCGACCCGGTGACGTCAGTAGCACGGTCTGTCAGCTGGAGCTGGTCGTGATCTGATGGTTGACGAGAGAGAGAGAGAGAGAGAGAGACCGGTAGGGGGAGAAGATAAGAGGCCGATATTGAGACAAGAGATAGGAGCATTTAGTGAGACAAGAAAAAGGGAGTGAAGATACAGAGATGACAGATTGAGGCAGATAGGAAGAGAAAAGAAAGAGTCAAGACGGGATACGAGAGGCCGCTTTCGTCAAGTTAGGAGAAGTGCGAGAGAGAAAGAGACACGTAGGAAGAGGAGAGAAAGGGGACAGGGAAACGTAACGACGCGGAGCTGGATTCAGATGATTCTGTAGCTGAGAACGTCTCCCATCTTCAGTGTCAACTGTAGTTCTAGGTTACTGTGGTTGTCTTCTGATATTGAGCTTTTATATGTCCTAAGTTCAGGACAAAACGAGTCAGTTGCCTTCCTGTCCACTTTTCTCCCAAGACAACTCCTAGAAAATTATCTGCAACACATTTTTTTTTAATGGATCGGCTAGGAATTGAACCCTGACCCCTGTTTATGAAGGTACCTACACTGAGCATAACGCCAACACGACACTGCAAGTCAGCAATCAAACTGTTCAATATGGCCACCCCAACACTGAAGCCAGTCTGCTAGGCTAGCCGGCCTCCGTCATTCAATTGAGGGCCATTTTGTTGAGTCAATTACTGCTACAGATCTATTTCCGATCTATAATTGGTGGTGCCAGCGGGATATCAGCTCTCCTCTCCCACGTCGCTTGTGTTTGTTCGATCCGTGGTCACTGTTATTTTCATCCTCAAATTGCTGATGTCAAAAGGTCACGGCACACGATAATCACGGGGGATAATGGAAAATTACCAAGACTGGAGAGTGCAACAGGAGAGGGACAGACATCAGCAGGATGCGGACAGCTCACGTCTGGCGGCTTTGGTTGCGGTTTGTTTCGCAGAAATATCATCAAAACACTCGACACAATATAGCTAACACAGGTCTCTTCATATTTTGTTTGGTCTAAACTAGGGCTGTACCGAATAGTGATTTTCACTATTCGACCGAATACGAATAGTGGGACTAACTATTCGGCCGAATACGAATACGAATAGTGTATCATCATCATCATCAGGTACCTTGCCGACTTGCGTGAGCGATCATGCCTCTCCACAATCTGCTATCTCCTGCAGCATGTATCAGTTCGTGTGCTGACACACATTCATGCCATGCAACAAGACTGTCAAGAATCTTCTCTCGTTGTCTTCCTCTACCCTCCTTCCACAGATCTTTCCAGTAGTCACCAAATGTTCCATTTTCCCCTCTTCTCTCTCTCTCTCTCTCTCTCTCTCTCTCTCTCTCTCTCTCTCTCTCTCTCTCTCTCTCTCTCTCTCTTTCTCTCACACACACAGACATACACTCACACACACACGCATACACACTGCGGTTGGCATTTTATGCAGTTTGTAACACGCAACCGGGTCGCAGTTTCCCCCGCTACGACAGACTTAGGCAACAGCAACTATTGTGTTAATGAGAGAGTAATTTCAATCCATCACAGTGTATGCAGAGACGGGAGTAAGGTAACCACTATTCGTATTTGGCCCGACCGCAACTATTCGGCGGAATACCCAATAGTTATTAGGTCCACTATTTGGCCCCGAAGCGAATATTCGGTACAGCCCTAGTTTAAACATGTTCAAGAATCATTGCCATGTACAGTGAAGACCTGATAAGGATAACTCACCGGGGGTCACAAGAAATGGTTCTTCTTATCAGAAATTCTTCTTATCCTGATAAGAGTTCAAGCAAGAAACACTGATGGGATAAACAAATTGTTTTTCGCAACCAAAATTCGCCATATCCGAGATAGCGGTCAACATTATGCCATGCTGGTGGGCGTAGGAGATCGTGTTCCTGAACAACTGTTTCTGGCAGCCTTGACAGGTCTGTCTACTGATCATTGTCCGTGCCAGCCCGCCATATAATCTCCGACGTTCTGTCTCTTGTCTCTTCTACCAGGGCAGTCACAAAGTTATGTCTCTTGTCTCTCTTACGAGAGCAGTCACAACGTTCTATCTCTTGTCTCTTCTATCAGGGCAGTCACAAAGTTCTGTATCTTGTCTCTTCTACCAGCGCAGTTACAAAGTTCTGTATCTTGTCTCTTCTACCAGCGCAGTCACAAAGTTCTGTATCTTGTCTCTTCTACCAACGCAGTCACAAAGTTTTGTCTCTTGTCTCTTCTATCAACGGACTCACAAAGTTCTGTCTCTTGTCTCTTCTATCAACGGACTCACAAAGTTCTGTCTCTTGTCTCTTCTATCAGCGGACTTACAAAGTTCTGTCTCTTGTCTCTTCTATCAACGGACTCACAAAGTTCTGTCTCTTGTCTCTTCTTTCAACGGACTCACAAAGTTCTGTCTTTTGTCTCTTCTATCAGCGGACTCACAAAGTTCTGTCTCTTGTCTCTTCTATCAGCGCAGTCACAAAGTTCTTCGCTTGTCTCTTCTACCAGTGTAGTCACAAAGTTCTGTCTCTTGTCTCTTCTACTAGCGCAGTCACAAAGTTCTGTCTCTTGTCTCTTCTACCAGCGCAGTCACAAAGTTCTGTATCTTGTCTCTTCTACGAGAGCAGTCACAAAGTTCTGTCTCTTGTCTCTTCTACCAGCGCAGTCACAAAGTTCTGTATCTTATCTCTTCTACCAGCGCAGTCACAAAGTTCTGTATCATCTCTTCTACTAACGCAGTCACAAAGTTCTGTATCTTGTCTCTTCTACAAGAGCAGTCACAAAGTTCTGTTTCTTGTCTCTTCTACAAGCGCAGTCACAAAGTTCTGTCTCTTATCTCTTCTACAAGCGCAGTCACAAAGTTCTGTATCTTATCTCTTCTACAAGCGCAGTCACAAAGTTCTGTCTCTTGTCTCTTCTACAAGCGCAGTCACAAAGTTCTGTTTCTTGTCTCTTCTACAAGCGCAGTCACAAAGTTCTGTATCTTATCTCTTCTACAAGCGCAGTCACAAAGAACTTTCTGTATCTTATCTCTTCTACCAGCGCAGAGAAAAAACTTTCTGTCTCGTATCAATCATTCTACCCGTAGAGTCAGAGTTTCTGTGGGCATCGACCTTTCTGTGTGAGTATCGGTCGACCTTTCTGTGTGAGTATCCATATTTGTGTGTGTGTGTGTGTGTGTGTGAATCATTTTGTGTGAGTATCTACTTTCTGTATGAGTATCCACCCATCTGTTTGGGCATCCACTATTCTGTGTGATTATCCAGATTTGTGTGTATGTGTGTCAATCATTTTGTGTGAGTATCTACTTTCTGTGTGAGTATCCACCTATCTGTTTGGGGCATGCATTATTCCGTGTGAGTATCCACTTTCTGTACATGTAGCGACCTTTGTGTGTGGGTATCCACTTTTTGTACATGTAGCGACCTTTGTGTGTGTGGGTATCCACCTTCCTGTTTGGGTATCCATCATTCTGTGTGGGTATCCACTTTTTGTACACGTAGCGACCTTTGTGTGTGGGTATCCACCTTCCTGTTTGGGTATCCATCATTCTGTGTGGGTATCCACTTTCTGTACATGTAGCGACCTTTGTGTGTGGGTATCCATCTTCCTGTTTGGGATCCATCATTCTGTGTGGGTGTCCACTTTCTGTACATGTAGCGACCTTTGTGTGTGGGTATCCACCTTCCTGTTTGGGTATCCATCATTCTGTGTGGGTGTCGACATTTTTGTGCTTATCTGAGTGGGTAGGCCGCTAACATATTTATAAGAAAGGTCATGGTCAATGACCCGGGGACCAGGGATCCTGGACCTGACAAAGA
The DNA here is from genome assembly GCA_905116865.2 of Candidula unifasciata. NCBI lineage: Eukaryota > Metazoa > Mollusca > Gastropoda > Stylommatophora > Geomitridae > Candidula > Candidula unifasciata. Next base: position 92,422 of record CAJHNH020000593.1, read on the forward strand.
TCATGAATCCACACGGCCCGTACTCAAAACAACCGCCAGACGGACATCAGTGTAACAGCACCTTGTGTCAGTGATCTGTAACCTCCTGTGGTTTGTAACAGCACCTTGTGTCAGTGATCTGTAACCTCCTGTGGTTTGTAACAGCACCTTGTGTCAGTGATCTGTAACCTCCTGTGGTTTGTAACAGCACCTTGTGTCAGCGATCTGTAACCTCCTGTGGTTTGTAACAGCACCTTGTGTCAGCGATCTGTAACCTCCTGTGGTTTGTAACAGCACCTTGTGTCAGTGATCTGTAACCTCCTGTGGTTTGTAACAGCACCTTGTGTCAGTGATCTGTAACCTCCTGTGGTTTGTAACAGCACCTTGTGTCAATGATCTGTAACCTCCTGTGGTTTGTAACAGCACCTTGTGTCAGTGATCTGTAACCTCCTGTGGTTTGTAACAGCACCTTGTGTCAGCGATCTGTAACCTCCTGTGGTTTGTAACAGCACCTTGTGTCAGTGATCTGTAACCTCCTGTGGTTTGTAACAGCACCTTGTGTCAGTGATCTGTAACCTCCTGTGGTTATTGGTTAGGCTCCTCTGAGCTAGCGTTTCTCAAACTGTTGACATCGGTGGCCCCAACATGAAAACTGTTCGGCGGCCCGGCCAACAGCTCATCAAGCAGGAAACCAAAAACTAATATAAATAGCAGTCTAGTTGTTATATACAATGTCACACAGTTATCATTGTTAGCTAATACGACACATGATGTTTAGAGGTTTTAAAATCTAATATGTGTGACTGGAGCGTTGCTTCTGAAATACGATACAATAACATTCATTCTCTGTTTAGTTTTTCAGTATTGACATGCCTGAGAGAGTCTTTTGACACAAACAGGAAGTGCTTGACTGGAAGAGACAAACCACTCACCCTGTGACACTAGCTGGTCTTCCATTCTCCTAAAAAGTCCTTCAAGAATGTCGCAAGGGACTCACGTAATCTTTTTCGGCCCATGGGTTGAAGAACAATGCTCGCAAAACATTTCTGTCTGAGCAAGTTTTTGATTGAACTTGCTATTTATGTAGGAAAACCTCAATGTCTCGACAGTCTATCCCTAAACAGATCAAACTAGCCGCCTGCTAAACTAGGAGCAAAGAAACACCTGGGTAATTGAATGGCCAATCTGGCAGTTTCCAGATGACGACATACAGCCGGGGTCAGGGTAGGCTGCATGCTCCGCTGTAATGATTGTTGAAATAATCTCATACTTTTAACAATGGTTAATGTTTGTGTGGGGTTGGGGAGGGCAAGGAAGGTACTGATGGGATAACTGGCTTAGGTGGAGATCTAATTATCCTCGTTATGTAGAGACAAAAACTGTCGGCGGTTATTAGGAAGGGCATTATTAGATGAGGCATTGGTCGATGTTTGCTAGTGGTTTCTTGATGTTGATCAAGTTCTGGTGGTCGTGTGTTTGCTTAACGTGTTGAGTGAGAGATACAACATTAGAGAAAGGGGCTGCAGTAGCGGCTGTAGGGTGGGGGAAAGAAAGATAAGTGAGAGATAGGCAAGAGAAGATCTGTTACACTAGCAGCTGTAAGGTGTGGGAGAAAAGGATGAGTGAGAGATAGGCGAGATGGGATTTGTTATACTAGCAGCTGTAAGGTGTGGGAGATAAAGATAAGTTAGAGATATGCAAGAAGAGATCTGTTACACTAGCAGCTGTAAGGTGTGGGAGATAAAGATAAGTTAGAGATATGCAAGAAGAGATCTGTTACACTAGCAGCTGTAAGGTGTGGGAGAGGAGGATGAGTGAGAGATAAGCAAGAGGAGATCTGTTATACTAGCAGCTGTAAGGTGTGGGAGATAAAGATAAGTTAGAGATATGCAAGAAGAGATCTGTTACACTAGCAGCTGTAAGGTGTGGGAGATAAAGATAAGTTAGAGATATGCAAGAAGAGATCTGTTACACTAGCAGCTGTAAGGTGTGGGAGAGGAGGATGAGTGATAGATAAGCAAGAGAAGATCTGTTACACTAGCAGCTGTAAGGTGTGAGAGAGGAGGATGAGTGAGAGATAAGCAAGAAGAGATCTGTTACACTAGCAGCTGTAAGGTGTGAGAGAGGAGGATGAGTGAGAGATAAGCAAGAAGAGATCTGTTACACTAGCAGCTGTAAGGTGTGAGAGAGGAGGATGAGTGAGAGATATGCAAGAAGAGATCTGTTACACTAGCAGCTGTAAGGTGTGGGAGAGGAGGATGAGTGAGAGATAAGCAAGAGGAGATCTGTTACACTAGCAGCTGTAAGGTGTGAGAGAAGAGGATGAGTGAGAGATAAGCAAGAGGAGATCTGTTACACTAGCAGCTGTAAGGTGTGAGAGAGGAGGATGAGTGAGAGATAAGCAAGAAGAGATCTGTTACACTAGCAGCTGTAAGGTGTGAGAGAGGAGGATGAGTGAGAGATAAGCAAGAAGAGATCTGTTACACTAGCAGCTGTAAGGTGTGAGAGAGGAGGATGAGTGAGAGATAAGCAAGAGAAGATCTGTTACACTAGCAGCTGTAAGGTGTGAGAGAGGAGGATGAGTGAGAGATAAGCAAGAGAAGATCTGTTACACTAGCAGCTGTAAGGTGTGAGAGAGGAGGATGAGTGAGAGATAGGCAAGAGGAGATCTGTTACACTAGCAGCTGTAAGGTGTGAGAGAGGAGGATGAGTGAGAGATAGGTAAGATGAGATCTGTTACACTAGCAGCTGTAAGATGTGGGAGAGGAGGATAAGTGAGAGATAGACAAGAAGAGATCTGTTACACTAGCAGCTGTAAGGTGTGGGAAAGAAAGAATGAGTGAGAGATAGACAAGAAGAGATGTGCAATAGCAGCCACTAAAATCTGTTGGAGAGCAGAGTAAGGGAAGAGTTCACGCGAGAGACAGCAAGAGGCAGACACGCCACACAAGTAGCAGAAAGTTGTCTGACTGAAAACCTGCTGGGGGTAGGAACAGGAGAAGTTATATCTGACAGGCAGAAGGAAAGCGACGACCAGAGAATGAAATCAATGAAGAATTTGGGACAGAACGTGGTATGCATGAACAATGGCCGATGATGAGAACTAGAAAATGGGGATGGTAGAACAAAACACAAAGTAATAGGATACACCGGAAAGAACAGGGAGAAGAAAGAAGGACCGAGTAGGCGTTGGTTCAGTGACAGATAACTTTAATCATGTGATTTATGTTTTTACCAGTACTTCCTCCATCTGCCCTACATTTCTAATGTGTCTGTCTGTCTGTGACAGTTTGTTTCCTCTCTACATGTGTATGTGATTCTGTCTGTGATGTGAGTCTTTATGTGTCTCATCGACCCCCCACCCCCCCCCCCGCCCAACTACACCAGTCTCTCTCTCTCTCTCTCTCTCTTTCTCTCTATCTCTTGGTCTGGTTCTGCCTGTCGTGTGCCTGCCTGCCTGCATACGCTCGTGTATTTGTGTGTATGTGTGTGTAAACAGGAGTTTCCCCAACACGCTTGCCACTAGTCGACCAATAAAACACACTCACACATACACGTACACTCGCCTGCGCGAAAAACTTACAAACCACGGCCAACTCTAGATATAAATACAGCCGGGCGTGGCTATATGTGTAAACACTCATAAACATACACACACACGCACAGACACGGTGATCACAGGAGCTGTCAGCTAGACGCCACACACATAAACACATACAGCGACATATTCACTCAGCCTCGCAAATCCCGCCACTTCTAACAGAAATAACTCCAACATCAAAGCACATAAGTCAAGGACCCGTTTCCACGCCTTTGACGCATTGGGCATATAGGGCTAGACATATCAGCACTCGGTGGGTGACGTTTGGTCAATATGGCGCCGGTGAGATCACGAGTAGACAGTAAAAAAAAAATTCTTATACAAAGCTGACAGTTACAGATATACTGGGATTGTATATAATGATCCTGACTGGGTCTACAAGGTGTGGGCTGCGCCTGGCCCTACAGCTAGTAGGATGCGGAACGGCTAGTCTCTCCCCTCCCCTTCCCACCTCTGGGGGCGAGAAGCGACGATCAGTAGTCTGCTGATACCCCATGGACTTCAAAGATTAACCCGGCCTCTAAGGTGTAGTAGACAGGGTCATGGGCCAGCAGCGCTCTGGCTCACCTGGGTGGGTGCGTTCATGCGGGTCAGTTGTTTTCTCTGTCCTTACCCTGTGACTGGTCCGGCAAGCCAGCAGGAGATTCATTACATCGCTCCAAGAAAGACAATGATTATAAACAGACTGATTTAGACTGCAACGAAGCAGGCAATGTTAAAGGACATCGAGATAAGACTCATCATCATGTAGCAGGTCCTTTGCAGAACGTCGCTCTCATCACAGTCTGCCTGAAAGAAACTCCCTCGCCAGTTCTCCTGCCTTATGTACTTTCCTACTCATGCAGTCACTTATATCCTGTGCCCATATTCGTGTCAGTCGGTCCCTGCCCCTCCTTCCTGGTACCATGCCTTCTGCTATACTTTTTTCCAATCCCTCGTGGCGCTTGATATGACCAAAATATTTCAGCTTTCGAGAAAGGATGCCGTTTATTAGCCATTCTTCCTTGATGTTCAGATCTTTTAAGATGTCAATATTTCTCATCTTCTTTGTCCAAGATATTCTGAGAATATTTCTATAGCAGCAATCTTTACAAAACTCAATTTTCACAAATGCAATTTTCGTTTAATTAAATGTTTTTTCCTATAAATGTTCTAGTGCTACTGATATTATTTTGGATATAATATTAACTCCGGCTTGTATATGTTCTAACTTGTAGCCTCTTTCAGTTGAATAAAGTGATCAGCTTGATATGCGTCATCTTTCCCACGTTTTCCAGTTGCTTGAGACTTAATATAGCGTATGTCCTCGACAAGTCTACATCCGGTCCTGACTGTAGCCCGCCTCAGTTGTGGGGCCGTGGAGACAGCTCAATAGTCCGCCTCAGTTGTGGAGCCGTGGAGACAGCTCAATAGTCCGCCTCAGTTGTGGAGCCGTGGAGACAGCTCAATAGTCCGCCTCAGTTGTGGAGCCGTGGAGACAGACAATAGCCTCCGTTGTGGGGCCGTGGATAGTCCGCCTCAGTTGTGGGGCCGTGGAGACAGCTCAATAGTCCGCCTCAGTTGTGGAGCCGTGGAGACAGCTCAATAGTCCGCCTCAGTTGTGGAGCCGTGGAGACAGCTCAATAGTCCGCCTCAGTTGTGGAGCCGTGGAGACAGCTCAATAGTCCGCCTCAGTTGTGGAGCCGTGGAGACAGCTCAATAGTCCGCCTCAGTTGTGGGACCGTGGAGACAGCTCAATAGTCCGCCTCAGTTGTGGAGCCGTGGAGACAGCTCAATAGTCCGCCTCAGTTGTGGAGCCGTGGAGACAGCTCAATAGTCCGCCTCAGTTGTGGAGCCGTGGAGACAGCTCAATAGCCCGCCTCAGTTGTTGAGCCGTAGAGCTGCAGAGACAGCTCAATTTTGTTTTCAATTTATAAATTTTTATATTATTCTCTAACAAACATGGCTGACTAATCAGCCAGTAGGACGGTGACCTGGACGTGCCGGCGATGACGTAGGCCGGGGACCAGCATTCCTGGCTGTTTCCGGCGCGTGACAAGGGTGCCAACTGGGGACAGATTCTGGTTTGTTTCATTGACTTGCTAATTTCTCTCTTGTCTCTTTAAAATCAATAACCTGCCGGCTCTCTTTTTTCTCTCATCACTGTGGTTTTATAGAGGCGCAGACAGACAGAAGGACAAGACCTGATTATACAGTAGCTGGTAGAGCCCTTACATCAGAACTGGGAGGGGTAGGCAGCAGACAGACAGAAGGACAAGACCTTATACAGTAGCTGGTAGAGCAGTTACACAGAACTGGGAGGGGTAGGCAGCAGACAGACAGATGCGAGAACGGATAAGGCTCAGAAGGTGGGATAAGACAGACCTGTAGACCGGTCCGATGATAAACATATCAATGAATCGAGGTCTGCTGAAGATGAGGATGGAGCATGCATGGGAATACCCCGAGTGCTGTGATGTCAATTCTTGACTCAACTCAACTGAATTGAGGGATCTAGCTTAAGAATTTTGCGGGTGGGGGGGGGGGGGGGGGGGGTTACTGCAGCTTTCTGCTGGCTAAAAAACACCACACACATACACATACATCTTAATTGTAACTGATTGAAAGCATGCTGAGGAAGGTGATGGCAGGCATGCTTTGTACAGAGCGGCAAGCTTCGCTTCGGAGGTCTAGATGGAGGAACATTGTCTGGATCTTTTCTTACGGGAGCACGTGTGCAATTCGGAGAAGCAAATGGATCATCATAGTCTGGTGAGAGTGCTGCTTCAGGAAGTGACATTGGGATCTGGCTAATGCTCGACGTTCAAAGCAAAAGCAGGACAGACATACAATCAAACCGCTATTGGTATCGCTGGCACGAACTCTGCACTGGCTGCTGAAGATGGGGACGGAGCACTTATGGAAATGCTCCAAGTGCTGCGATGTCGGTCTTTACTTATCTTAACAGACACAGATGCGTGAATAACAAGATCATGCGGAAGCAGGCTCTTGATTAAATAAGTGGTCAGTAAAAACAAGGAATCAGCTCACTGATAATACAAACTAACGGGAAAGCCCGCAACCACACTGACATGAATGCCGGGGACTTTGACTTCACTAATCTACATTCTACACACGGATTTAGGAGGAACATTCACAGAAAAATAGAAAGACCGACTGACAACTACTGCCTCCCTCCTGAAGCATCAATGATGATGATGACGATAATGTTGTTGTTGCTGCTGCTACGACTAATACTACAGCTCATGATGCTGCTGCTGCTACTACTATAAATGCTACTTACTGCTACTGCTCGACTGGTACTGTTTCTGCTGCTACTACTACTATACATTCTACTGCTAGACTGGTACTAATGATGTTGATACTGTTTCTGCTGCTGCTACTACTATACATTCTACTGCTAGACTGGTACTAATGATGTTGATACTGTTTCTGCTGCTGCTACTACTATACATTCTACTGCTAGACTGGTACTAATGATGTTGTTGATACTGTTTCTGCTGCTGCTACTACTATACATTCTACTGCTAGACTGGTACTAATGATGTTGATACTGTTTCTGCTGCTGCTACTACTATACATTCTACTGCTAGACTGGTACTAATGATGTTGATACTGTTTCTGCTGCTGCTACTACTATACATTCTACTGCTAGACTGGTACTAATGATGTTGATACTGTTTCTGCTGCTGCTACTACTATACATTCTACTGTTCTACTGCTAGACTGGTACTAATGATGTTGATACTGTTTCTGCTGCTGCTCCTGCTGCTACTACTACTACTACTACTACTTCTACACATAACACGGTGTGACGCTCATAACAAGAAGGACGGATGAAACAGAGTGTGTAGATCTCTATCGACAGCCCTTGTTTCATCATCTGGTTACATAATCTCATCCGACTGTGTGTTTGTGTTATCATTCACTTTATCTTGAATTTCTCCACCCAACGTTCACGGCCAATGTGTCAGCGACATCGCGAAACCCTGGACACACCAGCACTTACCGTGACAGCGACTGTTTCACTGATGTCAACAGGTAACTGGGATTTGTAGACAGTTCAGAGATGCAAGCGAAAACCTCAAACCAAACTCTTGTTACAGTTAACTATTTCTGAGGTCATGGAGCAACGAGCGGTAGGTCAGTGGTGAGACGCTTGTATGTCGGAGATGGTACCATGAAATATTATCGGAAGTAAAGACGGCCCGTGTGATGTTAACTGCATCGCCCTTCGACTGCCAATACAAGTAATGATTCTAACACAATATGCCAGATGGGGCGGGCGTAAATATGAACCTTGACTTATCTGTTCAGTCTGTCAAGATAGGTTAGGTTGGTCAAGGTGGAAAAACCTCGACAACAGTGTCTAGGTGGCGACGGTCCTCTGCTGCTGCTGCTGCCTCTTCTTCTTCTACCACCACCACGATCACTACTACTTCTGCTGCTTCTTCTTCTACTACCACCACGATCACTACTACTTCTGCTGCTTCTTCTTCTACCACCACCACGATCACTACTACTTCTGCTGCTTCTACTACTACTACTGTTGTTGCTGCTTCTACTGCTACTGCTACTACCACAGCTGCTGCTGCTTCTACTACTATTACTACTACTACTACCGCTGCTGTTGCTACTACTAATACTACTACTTCTTTTTCGTCAGCTTTGTTCACATAAACTTAGCTCAATGGTTTTAAAAGATATGGCCGCTGGCGTCCGCTATCTCGTGGCCTACATATCTGAAGGGAATGTGTACATCCTATTGTTGTGACGTAGTGCAGCTTTCATTAATAGAGGCGGTGGCGTTCTGGGGCGCCTGTAGCCCACGGGCTGGACTATCTTCATCCGGGTTTGGGCACAGGCGAACAACCTCGCTAATTTTGAGGTTTGAACAACGGATCAACAACATGGCCCACGGGTAGTAACCCATAAGTGCTCAGTTCTACCTCTAACTAAAGTCTGAGTCAGAAGAAGCTCAGTACAGTGCACATGCTCTGTAGCACCGGCGACGATCCTGAAATAAGGCTACTCTTTTCGATTTCCAACTGCCAATGGATTTTTTTTAAGTGTGAGACAATGCACACGGGCGTCCGTTCTCACTAACCAGACACCAAGGAAATTACTAGAAGTCCCCGCGAAAAAGTCCAAGTCCACGGAGAAAAAATCCCAGCCCTTACAAGGGATCGAACCCGGAACCTCTAGCACTCGAGGCGGACACCATGCTGATAAGGTCAGATAAAGTATGGGATAGAGACAAACAGGCGCACATGATAACTTGTCAATACTAAGTTTATAATCAAAGACATGCGGTATAGTACTGTGAGAGACAAAGTCAGTCTGCTAACAGACACTATGAAACAGACACCATGATATGCACTGAGAGACTAAGAGACGGAAACCTAATGACAGGATCAAAGCGGAACAAATACTGACAAAAAAATGAACACACATACGTGCACATATAAACATGCCTACCCACAGGCACACAATATGACAGACTTAATGACAACTCTTGTGGGACATTCTGGTTAAGACTGACTCCCTTTAGGGTTTTTGTATTGAAACATTGGAGAGAGTCACTGGCGGCGCAGCTCATGTGCTGTGCAGTGGCGAAACTAGGGTATGCCAGGTAGGGCAGATGTCCTGGGTGCCTCTTGAAAGGGGACAACAAAAGACTATTCTATTTTTTTTTTTTTTTTTTATTAAAAGTAGCAGCGTCTCATCAGGGTGTCCACGGTGAGTTTTATTTGGCTGAAGATGGCTGGAACGGTACCAGTCTACACAAATATAAACACGCCCCCCCCCCCTCCCCCCATCAGCACCGCATTCATTTTCCAGACAAAAAAGACGGACGGGCAGGCAGACAGACAGACAGTACTCACACTAAATCCAGTGACGTTGGCGCCGACCACCTCCACAACACCGGTACACTCGAAGCCCAGAATCACCGGCGTCTTGGGCGGGTGGTCGATGACCCCTTGTCGCACCATGAGGTCAGGAAAGCTCATGCCGCTGGAGAGTTCACAAGCAGGACGTATGTGGCTTACCAGGTAGTTACACTTAGAGCTAAATCCGTTAAAGGGTCGTGCTTACACCAGCGGAACATCGGGCATAGCCTCTTCTTCATCTCTGCATTCACCGGCAGGAAACTGGGAGCGGGAAGTTATGGATGCTCGTCCAGTTGTGGATTTAGTCTTGTTCCGGAACTTAAGTGCACATTCGTTTTTACGGATCTGGCTTATTTGTATGCAGAATGTTGAGTCCTCGCGTCAAAGGCAGATGCACTTCGACTTCCAAAAAAGCCCCTATTTAGTCGACTCTTACGCCATGCTTGTCAGAGACGCAGTGGGTCTACTCATTTTCACCCAAATGCGGCCCCAGAACCCATACTGGGACATGGGGCATATGATGGTAGACTTATATTGTTGAAGAAAAATCATCCCTCAATGGGCGATAGGGTCAACATCACGCCCAGCCGCCCTGACGTCACGGGACATTGCTTTCATCGTCAGGTTTCGCAGAAGCATCGGTGACAGGGCTCTCTATGGTGCACAAAATGGTGGCGGTTTCCACACACTTCCAAACCACTGGATCTGGTTTGATCTGTGTCTCTTCAACACCGCAATACCCTTGTCTCCCTAACCACCACAGACTGTCTGCTTGGCGTTTGACCAAAACATAAACCTATTGTCTAGCGTATTACCTTAAGCGTACAGGTGATGGACAGAGAGAAAGGCTAGGTTGGCCTCTCATGACCAGCTATGTTGCCCTGGTTGTGTTCTTTCCATATGTGTTGAGTGCAACCTTGAAGTTATCAATCCACGGTTTGGCTTTCTGCTCTTACTATATACGAGCATGTGTTCCTATCAGTAGCTGATCAATTTACAATCATCTATGTCTTCTTATCTCTCTATGGAGTCCATGCGTGATGTCACATGTATTTGCCTGTTTCCAAGTGGCAGCTGCAGTTCCTCAAACATGTGACCTTACCTGCAGCATGCTGTCTCTGGTAGGTATGTAATAGGAGTGGGCAAGCATACTGTCTCTGGTAGGTATGTACTAGGAGTGGGCAAGATTACTGTCTCTGGTAGGTATGGACTAGAGTGGACAAGCTTGCTGTCTCTGGTAGGTATGTACTAGGAGTGGACAAGCTTGCTGTCTCTGGTAGGTATGGACTAGGAGTGGACAAGCTTACTGTCTCTGGTAGGTATGTACTAGGAGTGGACAAGATTACTGTCTCTGGTAGGTATGTACTAGGAGTGGGCAAGCTTGCTGTCTCTGGTAGGTATGTACTAGGAGTGGACAAGCTTACTGTCTCTGGTAGGTATGTATAGGAGTACTACTGGAGTATGGACTAGGAGCATGCTGTCTCTGGTAGGTATGTACTAGGAGTGGGCAAGCTTGCTGTCTCTGGTAGGTATGGACTAGGAGTGGACAAGCTTACTGTCTCTGGTAGATATGGACTAGGAGTGGACAAGCTAGCTGTCTCTGGTAGATATGGACTAGGAGTGGACAAGCTAGCTGTCTCTGGTAGGTATGGACTAGGAGTGGACAAGCTTACTGTCTCTGGTAGGTATGTACTAGGAGTGGACAAGCTTACTGTCTCTGGTAGGTATGTACTAGGAGTGGACAAGCTTACTGTCTCTGGTAGGTATGTACTAGGAGTGGACAAGCTTGCTGTCTGTGGTAGGTATGTACTAGGAGTGGGCAAGCTTGCTGTCTCTGGTAGGTATGTACTAGGAGTGGACAAGCATGCTGTCTCTGGTAGGTATGTACTAGGAGTGGACAAGCCTGCTGTCTCTGGTAGGTATGTACTAGGAGTGGTCAAGCTTGCTGTCTCTGGTAGGTATGTACTAGGAGTGGACAAGCCTGCTGTCTGTGGTAGGTATGTACTAGGAGTGGACAAGATTACTGTCTCTGGTAGGTATGTACTAGGAGTGGACAAGCTTGCTGTCTCTGGTAGGTATGTACTAGGAGTGGACAAGCATGCTGTCTGTGGTAGGTATGTACTAGGAGTGGACAAGATTACTGTCTCTGGTAGGTATGTACTAGGAGTGGACAAGCATGCTGTCTGTGGTAGGTATGTACTAGGAGTGGACAAGATTACTGTCTCTGGTAGGTATGGACTAGGAGTGGACAAGCCTGCTGTCTGTGGTAGGTATAGACTAGGAGTGGACAAGCTTGCTGTCTGTGGTAGGTATGTACTAGGAGTGGACAAGCTTACTGTCTCTGGTAGGTATGGACTAGGAGTGGGCAAGCTTGCTGTCTCTGGTTGGTATGTACTAGGAGTGGACAAGCTTACTGTTTCTGGTAGGTATGGACTAGGAGTGGACAAGCTTGCTGTCTGTGGTAGGTATGTACTAGGAGTGGACAAGCATACTGTCTCTGGTAGGTATGGACTAGGAGTGGACAAGCTTGCTGTCTCTGGTAGGTATGGACTAGAAGTGGACAAACTATGGCCCAACCAACAATTTGTAGTCACCTAAAAAGCTAGTGGGAGTCCCCCGTGGTGGAGCGGCTAGACGCTAGTGTGCGGAACGGAAGGTGGTGGGTTCGCTCCCTGGCGGAGCCCGACTTTGTTAAAAAATGATTTTGATTCCCATGTCGACCCAGTCTTAAGTGGGTACCAGGTGCAGTTCCGGGAAGTAAAGGCGGCCGGCGTGATGCTAACCACATCACCCATCTTGTGCGGATGGTCTATAAAATTATAGGTCTAGCCCTATATGCTCTATGGCGTTGAAAAGGGACCTTTACTTTTTACTGAAAAGGCTGGTGTAAAATTACTGTACTACTACCCCCCCCCCCCCCCCCCCCCCCTCCTATCCCTTTCCCTCAATAATATGATTTCTGCACATAACCAGCTTACATAGACACATTGAGGAATGTATTAAAATGCTTCAGTGTGTGAGTGTGAGGCAGAGGCGTAGTGTGAGATTGTATTCTACAACCAGACTGTTAATTCTAAGTGTAGCCAGTGGAAGATTGTCTATCCCTGGTTTAGACACACACTCAGACTCGGATGAAGTAGACACAGAACTAAATCACAGAGTTGCAGGAGGTGAGGACACTTACCAGGCCTTGACGCGAATCAAAACCTCCTCGTCGCCAGCGGTAGGCTCCGGTCTCTGCTGAACCTTCATCATCTTCACACCTCCGAACCCCGTCAACACGATGCTCTTGACTTCTTTCACGGGAGGGGCCGGGGCGGCGGCGGGGGCCGGGGCGGCCTCTGCTTTTGTCTCCGCCTCAGGGGCAGGGGTTGTTTCTGCTGCATCAGACATGGTTGGTTCCACCTACACTAGACTTGATCTAAACTAGATGTTCTGATCAACCTGAAAGTAAAATTGGGAATGCCCGTTTTCAAATACGTGTTTAACACATAGATCTTTAGCACACAGGCGCACAGGAGTGGGTTTAAACCTTTTCCAGGTGCCGCACACTCCAGTTTTAATCTGCGCTCATCCGAAGACGTAATTGTGTTGTGTCCGTTAACTACGATATTTGCACCTTTTGATGGACACATCCCGACTTTTGCAAGCAACTGTTGCTCGCTTTTGCCTTCCCCGACACACACACACACACACAAATCATTTTCAACTAGTAACTACTTAGTTAGTTAGTTAGTCGTTACGGTTCCGGCATTACAGCAAATGAGCTTGACCCATAACTGCTCAATTGCCTATGCCAGTGATTCCAGTCACAAACTGAGTCAGATACGCTGGATACTTCAAGAGAATGTCGTAGCCATACAAAGTGTCATCAGTCAGCAAAATACACACGGAACTATTAATTTAGTGTCCAAATATCAATATGACAGCCGTCACTGTTTTGTCTTGATGACTGTTATTTCTGTTCACACATTGGACAAGGCATAAATGAGATCACTCTCCATGTCAAGCTGGTAGCACTGTTTTGTTTTCATGACTGTTAATATTTTATTTATTATAATTTTATTGATAACTAACTGGGAGGGGGGGGGGGAGACATGGTGCCGAAATAATAATACTTGATGCCCTCTTTGGAACTTCCTTGGGGACGCGCCTCCAGGTTGATGACCAGTGGTCTGGTCAAAGATGAGAATAGATCAATTTCGATGACAGACCAAAAGAACCTGAAGGTTTGGCACCGGAAACAAGAGAAGTCTCAGCGCTGCCGACAGGGCAAAAACACGCACCCTTTTGAACCTCAGAGGAAGTTATAATTATGGCCCCCCCGTAACGGCCACACCAGCCAGGTCCTGCGGATGTTTACGGGTAAGCCAGGACCGGATTTATACTTAATGAGGCCCTAAGCTAGACAAAGTCCCGTGGCCCCTAATGTTTAAATATACCAGCTAATCTGAGAAGACTTTAAAATGTACATGCCTTTTAAATATATGGATGACGGAAAAATAATGTCGTTTAATTTGTAGAAACAATTTTTTTTTTTAAATAAACAATGTATCTGCAAAATCTAGCTAGACGCTCGCCTCAGATCGGAAGGTAGTGGATTCGGTTCCTGACTGGGGGAGCCAGACTTTTGTCAAAAATGAACTTGGCACCCAGGTCGACTCAGCCTTGAGTGAGTACCAGGTACGGTCCTGGGGAGTAGAGGCAGCCGGTGTGATACTGACCACATAACCCACCTAGTGTTGTTGGTCGATAAAATATAGGTCTAGCCCTATGTACCCAATACGTCTGAAAAGCGTGGAAAACGGTCCTTTACTTTATTTGCAGAATCGGAAAGATTATATAATCCTCTTGAATGCTCTATTCGGAGAAAATTGCATATGTGAACAAACAATGATTGTGAGGCCGTCAGCTGTAGTCTATGTTACGTTATGTTATACATAATATAACACAGACTACAGTTGACGGCACATAATATAACATAGACTACAGTGGACGGCACATAATATAACATAGACTACAGTGGACGGCACATAATATAACACAGACTACAGTGGACGGCACATAATATAACATAGACTACAGTTGACGGCACATAATATAACACAGACTACAGTGGACGGCACATAATATAACATAGACTACAGTTGACGGCACATAATATAACACAGACTACAGTGGACGGCACATAATATAACATAGACTACAGTTGACGGCACATAATATAACATAGACTACAGTGGACGGCACATAATATAACATAGACTACAGTGGACGGCACATAATATAACATAGACTACAGTGGACGGCACATAATATAACATAGACTACAGTGGACGGCACATAATATAACATAGACTACAGTTGACGGCACATAATATAACATAGACTACAGTGGACGGCACATAATATAACATAGACTACAGTGGACGGCACATAATATAACACAGACTACAGTGGACGGCACATAATATAACATAGACTACAGTGGACGGCACATAATATAACATAGACTACAGTGGACGGCACATAATATAACATAGACTACAGTGGACGGCACATAATATAACATAGACTACAGTTGACGGCACATAACATAACACAGACTACAGTTGACGGCCTCACAATCATTACAGCTAGTTAGCTTATGTCTAAATCCAAGGCTGGAGTTAGGATATCAGTTATCTTGATTATACTATAGCCAGTATAACAATCCCCCCCCCCCCCCCCCCCCCCCACCATCGTCTCACCGAGTGTCATCTCCACGACGACAGATCGGCTGTAATAAACCTCAAACGCAGCGGTTCTAAACTGATGGGTCGCGACCCTTTAGTGGGTCGAACGACCCTTCACAGGGATCGCCTAAGACCATGGGAAAACATTTACTGAAGTTATTAAGTAGCAACGAAAAAAAAACATTCGATGGCTGGGGGGGGGGGGGGGTCACCACAGCACGAGGAACTGTTTTAAAGGGTCGCGGCATTAGAAAGATTGAGAACCACTATTCTAACGGCTTCTGTCTGGCGGGCTCACGGAGCACTCCTGCAGGTTCGCTGTCCCTCTCTCCACGCTGTCCACCCACACGCAACCTTGTCTTAAGTCTGTAGGCTTCCCCTCCTACACCGAAATTGTCTCATTCTTCTATATAACCAGATTTGGAAAACCGTAATTCTGTCATCAAGTTTTTTTTTTTTTTTTAGTATCTGGAAGCCATAAGTTGTTAACCCTTAGGCTCGGTATTATGGATATCGCAACCTTTCTGCCTTGATTCCATTTTAAATACCGTAAATCTGGGAGAAATGTGGCTTTTCTGCCCACCCCCGGGGAGTGAACCCGGACCACAAGGAGTTCGTCACCCGCTCACCGCGCAATCCGATTTTGCCAACTACGCTAGAGAGCCAGGCTAAGATATCGAGAGAATTGAACAGGACATAACGGAATTTAGAACAAACTACGAGCCCTATGTGACATATAACGGTTCAACAGGACAATAATATATATTTGTGTGCGCGTTTAAATAACGTGTCTACGACCTCAAGGGTCCCTCCTCTGTTTACGTTATGTGTCTTCCAACTCGACAGGGAGTGCTGCAGACCTTGTAAACAAACCCCTGTATCTAACTGGGTCAAGGGTGTGTTATTGAGGCCCGGTAACGGTACAGGCGGCCCCCAGCAAGCCACCCTGACTGGCCCCTCTGTATCTACGACACTGCTGTTGACCCCAGGCAACCCTCTGGCTCCTGTCTGCATCCTTGACCTGATTCACGTTTGTTTTTAAAATACCTCGTGTTGATGAAGTTAGTCGCGTGATGTGGTAGCGACTGTCAGTGTTGTGCGTGCCTGCATGTGTTTGCTGATGTAAACAAAGGCCATTTGTTATATATACGCGCAATGACACAGTTTCCATACCATGTTTTACGTGTGCAATGTCATGTCATTGTTGTGGTTCTACGTCTAGGCCTTGATGCGTAACTTCCATACTACTTCTATGTCTGCATCACTTGATACCACAACGCCATTCCCAAACCTGTATTCTCATCATCATTTCATGTCTTTTGCAGAACGTCGTTCTCATCACAGTCTGCATGGAAAAAAAAAGGGGGGGGGGGGGGGTCTGTCTCTAGCCAGCTATCCCGCCTCGTGCACTTCCATATCCAAAGAAGTCACTTTTATATTGTGGCCGTCTATGTGCTAGTTGGCCCATGCTCCTCCTTTCTGGTGCCGTGCCTTCTGCTTTTAGTTTTTCTAATCCGCTATGGCGCTTGATATGACCAAAATAATCCAGCTTCCGAGACAAGATGCTCTTTACTAGCCAATCTTCCTTGACGTTCAGATCTTTTAGAGTGTCGGTATTTCTTGTCTTCTTTTGACCGCTGTATTCTGAGAATCGGGTGGATTTATTTAGACATGGTCGAAGTAGAAATAAACTACACCAAGAACAAAATAACACGGTTAAAAGGGGTGATGACACTCACCGGGCCTTTTCTCTCTTAAGGACTGGAAGACAGTCTAGGACTTACATCTCTATGTTGCTACAGGGAAGATGCATGCTCTCAACATTTAGACTTGTCTATGTTAATGTCATAAGAAGGAGGCCTTGCTACTGCAGCAGTGGGGCATTTGGGGTATGGCAAATGTCATGGGCGCTACTTGAAGGGGAGAGCCAAAAAACATTTTGTTCAAGTGGCTGCGTCTCATCTGATGGGAGCACAATGAGTTTCATTTTGTGGAAGAACGTTAGAGAGACGATACCCGACACGAATACAAACACTCACTTCTGACCAGCACCGCTTACATCAATAATAATTTTAATAAACACACACTAATTCCCTTTTCCCGTTGCCTTTCCCTTCCTAACAATTTCCCAAAAAGTCTCTCAACTGGCCAGCGTCAATATTAGTCTCCCCACAACAGCATGAACAGGAAAACAAACTTGCCATAGTTAGGAACTGAACTTAAACCTTTAGGCAGCTACGCAAACGCACTACCAGTGCAAGTCTCTGGTTACTGCTAACAACCCTACCTCAAGAAGGATTTGAACTCAAGAACAGTCAGCCAGCAGGCGAGAACATTAACTGCCAGGCCACCGTGGCTCCCAGTGTATACTTGTATAGGCCACACCTACGAGTTAGCCCCATTGTTTAGACATCGAAACAGCCCCCTTCCAGCAAAACAACAAATGGTTAATAGCATCCTCATCCTTATTTTATGCTATCAGTGCCAAACACGGACAATGAATAGAGCACAAAACTGACAATAACCTGTCTACGTAACGTCACCAACAACACAAAAAGGGACGGGACTACGAATACCAGCATTAAAGAGACAGTTGGAATAAGACCGTGTCTGAATTATATCGACGGACAAAGAATGAAATGGTTCGGTCATGCAGTGATAATGCAGCCAGACCAAACTGCAGTTGAGACCCTTAACAGCTTAACATACGGAATTGAAAGAGGCCAAAGCAGACTTATAAAAAGATGAATCAATGGCGTCACTGAAACCTGCAAAAAGATGAACAAATCCATCAGTGCAGCCACCTGTGAGGTCATCCAGTATTTACATAACCGGCTCAGGGCTCTAGAGTAGCCATGTATATACCAGTTAGTGCAAGGATTCTTCTGTGAAGGCCTAACTTCGCCTAACGTGACAGTTTTACTGACATCGTCATCCTGGGCCCTGCACTGTCGCAGCAAGTCTGGTCATGTGATATAATTATGCAGTCTGACCCCTTCCCAGGCCTCTGCACTTGACATACATAATTAATATCCATTTGATTTTTTGCTCTGTATCTTCCAAGTCTTACAAGAATACACACGCTGAATGAACAATTATAATTAGCACGGACACAAATCTAGAATGCGATGTATGTATAAGAGAATGCTGCCATAGCTGCAAGGGCCCAGATTGGGCCGCCGTGGGGCCACAAGAAAGGAACTACAAGACAGGAATGGCATTAACTACTCACCTTCTAAGATGCCAACGACCTGGGGTTGCCTTAAAGCTGTCACCGACTAAAGAATCTGCTCACTTCCTGATGTATATAATATGTACAAGAATCGTAGAGACTCAATGTTTGCTACGACGCGTATGTATTTAAACGAGCACTTTAAAATGTTCAGAAAACACGACCAGTTTGAAATAGGTAAGAGAAAGCCAGTAATGACATCCGCTAGAGGGTTGCTCGCAACCTCGGCAGACGACGGCGTTTTAAGATATGACTGATCGATGAACTGACCACGTGCCCGTTGCCGCAATAAACATATTTACAGTCTCCCGTCTTCTGATTGGTCCAGCTCCTTGAAACGGTGCCGCAAAGATTTAGTATACTGTGTACAAATGTTCCGTCTACTGCGGGGGATTTTCCACCTCCCGAGTGGAAATATATATAGGGCATATGTGCGTAGCATTACAGCAACATGGGAGTCGCCGTGGTGTGGCGGCTAGACGCCCGCTTGCGGATCGAAAAGTCGTAGGTTCGGGTCCTGGCGGGAGCCATACTTTATTTTTTTTATAATGACCTTGGCTCACAGGGCGATCGAGCCTTGAATGGGTACCAGGTGCAGTCCTGGACACAGGAACTGTAGTTAACAGTGGAAGTGTAGTGGACATGAGAATAGTAGTGGACATGGAAACCGTGGTGGACGAGAGCTGTAGTGGACATGGGAACTGTAGTGGGCATGGGAACTGTAGTGGGCATGGGAACAGTAGTGGATATGGGAACTGTAGAGGACACCAGAACTGTAGTGGAAACGAGAACTGTAGTGGACATGGGAACTGTAGTGGACATGGGAACTGTAGTGGATATGGAAATTGTAGAGGACATGGGAACTGTAGTGGAAACGAGAACTGTAGTGGACATGGGAACTGTAGTGGACATGGGAACTGTAGTGGATATGGGAACTGTAGTGGACACGGGAACTGTAGTGGACATAGGAACTGTAGTGGACATGGGAACTGTAGTGGACATGGGAACTGTAGTGGACATGGGAACTGTAGTGGACATGGGAACTCTAGTGGACACGGGAACTGTAGTGGATATGGGAACTGTAGTGGACGTGAGAATTGTAGTGGACTTGGGAACTTTGGTGGATATGGGAACTGTAGTGGACATGGGAACTGTAGTGGACGTGAGAACTGAGAAAGAACTTACATGTGGTGTCCTAAGATGGAACTGTTCAACCATCACTGTAAATGATGTTGATTCGAACTTCTTAAGTGAAGAATCATGGAGGGCGACTTGTGACGACGCCCTATGTAGAACAGCGGACATGGGAAGAGGAAGAGGCAGAGAGAGAGAGAGAGAGGGGGGAGAGAGAGGGAGAGAGAGAGGAAAGAAAACTATTGGGGAGGGACGACCAGAAACAACCCAGAGTGTGCAGTAGAGGTTTAGCCCCATAAAGACATCATGGCATGCATAGCCACAAAGACATCATGGCATGCATAGCCACAAAGACATCATGGCATGCATAGCAACAAAGACGATGTGACCAGAAATGTAATTGGGATAATAAATAGTTCCCCACTGGACTGCAAAAACAGGAAAAGTACATAAAATACATTGTTTCTTCTGGTGCACGAATCATGAAAATATTACTCACGGCTCAGACGATGAACATGTGAATAGTGAGTTACACAACAACTACTACAACATATAACTACATAGGCAGCGCCTCGACAGACAACTTGCACAATATACAAGTCATATTCTGAATCAAACAACTGGAATATAATCATCATATTCAATATCAGTTTTTTTTTTTTACTGAACACAAAATTTGCGTAACAATCAACAACGTGTTCAAGCAAACAATGTGCTAATCACTAGCTAACAAAGATGAGAGTTCGACTTCAGTTACTTAAAATCACAAATCCCCTAGCGTTGAAGCACAATGGTAATCTAATTAGCACGGACACAAATCTAGAATGCGGCAATGAATAAGTCTATTTACAACACGAAACCTGTGAGCCAATTCACTTCTCCACTAAGTCCGCTGAACCTACGTTGCGCTAGAACCCTGTATGGTTCCACAACAGATCGGTGGGACTACATGTCCCTAGGGAGACTGGCGAGACCAAAGAAAATATTTTCTACTGCGCTGGACCTTGAATCAATTTTGTTACCCACAGTCCACTTACGGAGAGTCCCGATTTGCAAATTTGACAGTTTTTATTCGCAAGTATAGCCAAATTAAAATTATCAACAGACTAAACGTATATCATCCGCACATTGAGATTTAGCGGTAACTGACCCAGAGGTCGACCGCGCAAATATCGGACACACTGAAAAGTACTTTATAGGAAGCAAACATAGTGAAAAGTTCCAGAGATCTTTTTCTGCTCAGGCGGTGTGATGCACTCCAGGGTAAAGAAGGCGGTGGCGGAAGGACTGGGTTCCTTTACTAATGTTAACCGTAGCCAAACGAGGAACCCGTAAGTGTATGAACTAGATCATCACGGCTCTCTAGCCCTGTATCTAGGGTTATATTAGACACCATGTTCTGTGATGATGTTGTAGCGGGCACAAATAAGGCGGTCTCAGCGCACACAAACAGTTCGGTCATGTGTAAACCAACGCCTTCCCTAGGATAAATAGAAAAGGCCGTGGACATATCATCATCAATCAACATATCCTTTACAGAACGTATATACAATAGAGAAGGCCGTGGACATATCATCATCAATCAACATATCCTTTACAAAACGTATATACAACAGAAAAGGCCGTGGACATATCATCATCAATCAACATATCCTTTACAGAACGTATATACAATAGAAAAGGCCGTGGACATATCATCATCAATCAACATATCCTTTACAAAACGTATTTACAATAGAGAAGGCCGTGGATATATCATCATCAATCAACATATCCTTTACAGAACGTATATACAATAGAGAAGGCCGTGGACATATCATCATCAATCAACATATCCTTTACAGAACGTATACACAATAGAGAAGGCCGTGTGCAAACACATTAGGTCTTTATGTGCTGGGCTATGGTTAGTGGGGCAAATGCGATTCAGACTTGAGATAATATTGGTCCAGTGCTTGAAAACTTGTGTTTTTCTCCTAAAGACGTGAATCTTTTGGAGCTGAATGAACGACAACCCGTGTCAGCCTGGTTTTAGAACATTTGATGTAGACAATTATAAAAACCACTATTCCTAAATTGCAAGCATAGACAGAAAGTCAGTCAGTAGCATATCTTTTGCAGAACCTTGCTCCAATAAAAACCCTCCTGAAAACTTCTCGATCACTAGCAAGATGTCCCGCGTCTGATACACCCATCTTCTCTCTAACCTCCTTCTTCCTTCCTAGATTTCTACCCATCCATTATTGTTCTCTCGAAACTTTCGTGACGTTTCAAGTGACCAAAATATTTAAATTGTATGCATTTTATTGTTTTTAAATAGCCAACATTCTTCAGATCTTGCAGTATGGATGCTTTTTTAAATTTCTCTTTACCCATGATATTCTTAGAACCCATCTATAACATTTGTATTCAAAGGCATTCATGCGCTATTCAGCTTATGTCCAGGTCAGCACAGACGTATGTTGCAATGGGAAAGATGCACGCTCTTAGAAATCTAATTTTTGTAGTTCTGTTTGTGTCACTCCATAATTTATTCAGTTGTTTTAGTCTTTGAAGAGCTACTGATAGTCGTCGTTTGATTTCTTTCATCGTGTCACCATTGTTGGTAATTAATGACCCAAAATATTCGAAATTCTCCGTAACCTTCAATCTTTCCTCATTAACATATATTTTTTTCACCATAGTAGCTTTTCGTTCGGTTTTATATCTTTTCTTGATATCTTTTATAGTAGTTTTATCTGTATGCATTATCTTTGTTTTTGCTATGTTAAGATATAAGTTGTGATTTTCACTATTTCTTTCGGGTTGAGCTTATTAAGTGTTTTTTTTTTTTTTAAATAGGTTTATTTGTCTGTAAAAAAATCTGTATACAATAAATGCGTGTCAACTGTTTTGTTTTTTATACCAGTTTGCGATGTGGATAGCAATACTGTATCATCTCTGGAATTCATGACCATCGATATTTAGACATGGAAAACTGCACTGAAGATTGCACAAGACAGGAAAGCATGGAAAGTCCTCTCTGAAGCCTCATGTGCCACTAGCCATAAGGAGAACTGATGATGATGATGATCATATTTAGAGCATCCTATGCCAGTCTCTCTAGCGTAGTTGGCTAAACCGGATTGCGCGGTGAGCGGGTGACGAACTCCTTGTGGTCCGGGTTCACTCCCGGGGGTTCGCAGAAAAGCCACATTTCTCCCAGATTTACGGTATTTAAAATTGAATCAAGGCCGAAAGGTTGCGATATCCATAATACCGAGTCTAATGGTTAACAACTCATGGCTTCTGGATATCATCAAACAAACAAACAGAGCATCCCATTGCTCCCTGGTTTTATGTAAAAGGAAGACTGGTTACAATTTTCCTTAACACCGGGTGAACAGAGTTCGAGTGTTGTACCTTGACCTTCGACATGTCAACAGTAAACAATCAGGTTTACCCGAAATCGCCAGGTGTGGGTCCCTAGAGATCGGCCCAGCAAATAGCCGAACCGTGTGCTTCTTATGTCCCCAGAAGTGGGTAGTTTTTATATCAAACACTTATATTTGTGTGCGATCTTTTTTCCCAGCAGATTTAAGGGCCATAGATGAGCGAATTCACCAAACAACCTATCTTCGATAGCTGACGATCTGCGGCAAGTAATATTATTTCTCACCTTGTCTCACAAGTGGCCTGCCCCGTTAATGTCGGGCCTTCGTTTCCTCTTCTGTGTAACTGATTTTTTGTTTAGAGTAGGAATTAAAGCATGGTTAGCTGTAGGTGGCCACGGTGCTTAGGAAGCAAGTGACCAATGCGGAAGCGCCAACTGATCATTAGTGATAGTATGGGGATTGGTGCAGTAGGTAGTAACCAGGGCATCTGGCCGGGACATAACACCAGACTGCTACTGGCACCACTAGGATTGGATCTCTTCGCTGGCTGCTGAAGATGACGATGAAGTGTTGATTGCAATCTCTATAGTGCTGGTCCTTGACCCAACTCGTTTGTTCTGATCATCAGTTGCAGGATATGCCTTTGATGAGGCTTTTCCATACTCAGTGAAGCAAACAATATACTTCTTATCTGACAGTACAGTCATTCTTTCTGCTAAGAGTCTACATGTTTCAATGATCTCATGAGTCTTTGTTCCCTGCATACCTGGTCGGTGTTGTTGTCATCTGGCACACATTATGTGTGGAGGCTTGCAGTATCAAGCTCATGACAGGAGACATCTCACATTATCATTGAACCCCCGTGTGGGTTCCGGGGCCCTGTTATAGGGAAAAACAAGAATAGACCCACTGCCTACCCAAAAACATGTCATAAGAGTCGACTAATTGGGAGCTTCCTTCCAAGTTGGAGTGCATCTGCCTGAAAGGGAAGTTACCAACAGTCTGCATACAGATCTGTCAAACAGATGCACACACAACACTCAGGTTTTGGAACAGGAATGCAGTCCAGAAGTGGACGAACAACCAGAACTTTCCGCCGGAGTTCACAGCCAGTGAACACGAAGAAGAAGATTATCATTGTTACACTAAACCTTCATTGTTACATTATTTTACTTTAAGAATGAGAAAGTATTTGACATAAAACTAATGGAGTGTTTGATGTAATCAATGACACAGTATTTGACATAAAACTAATGGAGTGTTTGATGTAATCAATGACACAGTATTTTACATAAAACTAATGGAGTGTTTGATGTAATCAATGACACAGTATTTGACAAATGATTGTGAGGTGCTCAGTCTCCCTAGAGTAGAAGAGGACAGGCTTAACAAGACTCTGGGGATGACACCAGGGGCACTGCAACAGGAAAATCTCAACAACACTGTCAGATGATCTAGCTGTGACCAAGCTATTTTTTTTAGGAAACATGTTTATCTTGTTCTTCTTGGCATTCATCAGCTATAAACTACAGCAGAAAGTTCTGGTTGTTTGTCCACTTCTAGACTTTGGTCTTATTCATCTCTTTTACAGATCTGGCTCATTTGTAAGAAAACTGTTGGTTCCTCACCTCAAAGGCAGATGCACTTTCATTTTAAAGGGAACACCAAGAATTAGTTGACTTCTACAACATTTTTGTTGTGTGTGTGTGGGGGGGGGGGGGGAGACTTACTGCCCCCCCCCCCCCCCCCAATGGCCACAGAACCCACATGGGAAAATAATATCTTCACATAGGGCAGAAGAGGAAAAGCTCATGACTATTAGGAACCTTGACCCTTTCCAGGCATCTTCAGCCCTTCAAAACTTTCTCAACAGCATATCATCCAATACTTGTTGAGATCACATAACAGAATGGATAGAGAAACCACTCCTTAGAACCACCTACAAGTGATCTCTGAAAATTTGTCTTCACTGTTCAGTCAAACTCTATGAATATGCTTTAAAAAAATCTAAGCTGGATTTATCAGGCAAGAATGGATTGAAACACAAAGCACTTCATGAATATCTGCCCTAACTTTCATCTCTGTGCCAGGTCATGCGGGTGTTAAAGGGAACGAGCGTGCAGACTATCTTACTGACACTGCAGTTGCTATGGCTGGCCCAGTACTGGACAGAAGTGATGTTACTGATGCTATGCGCTGCACACCGTACGGAGGAGCAGGTCAAAGGACATGATCCATATACTTGTCTAGACTGATGGACATGGGGGTGCAGCCTGGAGCTGCAAGAAATGAACATTTCACTAAGGGGACAAGACGTTTCATTAACCAACACAGAACAGGCGTCATCAGTCGTTTTACACTTGTGGAGCTTTTGAGGAGGAGATCGGAGCACCTGTGAATCTGTCCGGAGTGCTGTGATGATAATCCTTTCTAATCACTAAGTGTTCAGTTAAGAAGAGGAAAGTTAAATGACTGTATGGTATCCTCACATTTCACTTGTCTAAGTTCTGGCTGCTTAAGCTCTTCTGAGTGGCAAGCTTAAATAATTGCATGCTGTCCTCACTCTAGGGTAAACAAAACAAATCCATGACTCAAATATTCCCACCCTAGGGTAGATGGAAATACTTTAAATGGATAAAATATTCTTACCACAGAAAATAGGGGAGGGGGGGAGGGGGGGGGGGACCTTTGAAATGTTTAAACTATTCTTACCATAGAAGATAGAAGAAAAACTTTCAAATGTATACAATATTTTTACCTTAGAAGATGGGGGAAATACTTTTGAATGTCTAAAATATTCTTACCATAGAAGATGGAGAAAATACTGTCAAATGTCTAAAATAGTCTTACCACAGTGTAGAGCAGCCTTTCTCAACCTATGGGTCACAATGCCAAAGACCATAGGAAAACACACATCATTGGAGTTATGAAGTAGCGACAAAAATAAATGTATTGTTGGGGGTCGCCACAACATGAGGAACTGTATTAAAGGGTTACCACAACATGAGGAACTGTATTAAAGGGTTACCACAACATGAGGGAACTGTATTAAAGGGTTACCACAACATGAGGAACTGTATTAAAGGGTTACCACAACATGAGGAACTGTATTAAAGGGTTACCACAACATGAGGAACTGTATTAAAGAGTTACCACAACATGAGGGAACTGTATTAAATGGTTACCACAACATGAGGAACTGTATTAAAAGGTTACCACAACATGAGGAACTGTATTAAAAGGTTACCACAACATGAGGAACTGTATTAAAAGGTTACCACAACATGAGGAACTGTATTAAAGGGTCGCCACAACATGAGGAACTGTATTAAAGAGTTACCACAACATGAGGAACTGTATTAAAGGGTCATCACAACGCAAAGAACTGTATTAAAAGGTCGCCACAACATGAGGAACTGTATTAAAGGGTCATCACAACGCAAAGAACTGTATTAAAAGGTCGCCACAACATGAGGAACTGTATTAAAGGGTCGCCACAACATGAGGAACTGTATTAAAGAGTTACCACAACATGAGGAACTGTATTAAAGGGTCATCACAACGCAAAGAACTGTATTAAAAGGTCGCCACAACATGAGGAACTGTATTAAAGGGTTGCCACAACATGAGGAACTGTATTAAAGAGTTACCACAACATGAGGAACTGTATTAAAGCATTAGGAAGGTTGAGAACCGCTGGCGTAGAGAAAAGTAAGGTTGTGAAAGAGAAAGAAGGATTGTATTGATGTAAGCTGTGTACTGTCTTCCCCAGACAATGAGCAACCCTGGCAGCCCTAGCCTGCACAACCTGGCACATGTCCTGATGCTAATGATGATTGTTGGACTTGTCAGCCTCTACCTACAGCTGACTATCAAGTATGAGGACCTGGCACGCTCCTGCAGCAACCTTCACAGACCAGCCAAGGAGGCAGTGCAGTTGGAAGATTACTGCACTGGATCATTACTACACAATCAGCATGGTGACTGTTGCATTCTGAATGGAGATGCCTCGACAGCCACAACCCTGCTGACACAAAAAGCTTCCCAGTTGGCATCAGAGGCTGACAGATATTCCCAGACAAGAATCTTGGGAACCGACAAGCAGCTTTTAGTTTCCATCTCCGAAAGTTCTTTTCTGTCCAAGCAGACAGCATATGAAACCTCAGAACAGCTGAAGGTGGACGAGTTTGGTAGAACAGAGAAAAGTGATGTGGACGAGGTAGCGACAGAAATTCCTACAGGTGTTGTCTCTCCACTGGATGTTTCTCCGGTACAGTTTACACATGCAGAAGAACCTAACTTGTCTGAACTACAGGGAAAGCCAGAAGAAGTGCAGTCATCATATATAGAAGCTTTTCTGTTTGAGCCAACCTCCACAGTCGGGCAGAGGTTGTGGAAGAGAAGCAATGCTTACAGTCTGTATGATAATGACGACGATGATAAGTCTCTTTCTGAAGATGATGTGACAACAGAATCAGCTTCTGAGGAAAGTAAGGTTGCAGGTTTAGGTTCATCTGCTACGCTTTTCAGTCAGATCTCTTTGTCAATTCCTCAAACTTCTAGAGACTTTCTTCGTACGGCACAAGAGGCTTCTGGTAATGGACAGCAGCATTTCAGTAAGACATACCAGAGTTCCCACAGGCATGCTGATGTGCTTGACATGGGCTCTGTTCTATCGACAGACAACATGGCTACTGATAACAAGAACACTTGTCAGAACTGTGACAGTGCTGTCACTGACTCCCACAGCAGATTCCACATCCAGCCGGTTCCAGCAGAGACGTTGGATCACAGCACTGCTGAAGACAGCTACAGTGAGGTGAATGATGAGGATGAGGTAAGCAGTGTAACAATGCAGGCAGACTCTGATGCCAAACAGACACTGATACAAGAAGGCACATCTGCATGGTGTGACTCCTCAAACAGTGGCTACACCTGCCAGTTTGAGAACCTCTGTTACAAGACAGCAGAGGGAGATTTTATTTTCTTGAAGGGCAAGCACAGTGTCTTGGAAAAGCTTCCATCTAATAGCCAACTTGACGCAGAGGACTTGTTCAGCATTAGTTTATCGACAGTAGCTGAGCACAACACCATGAAATTTACCCCCGTCTTCATACCGGCTTCGGGTCTTGGTAGATTCCCTACAGTCGCCATCATCCAGGGGACTTCTTTCATACTACAACGGTTTAAGCCAGATAACGTCATGCATGTTCTACATGATGATGTTCTTCCACTCTATCATTCACTTCATTCCCTGGGTCTGATCCATGGCCGACAGAAGCCTAATGTCACTATTCTGTTCACAGATCACTTTGACGCAGGCGAGTATAACAGTCTGTACAAAGCGCTGTCGGTAGTCCCACCAGTGTCCCTTCACAAGTTAAACCACACTGCTGACGTTATTTGCTTCGACAGGGCCTATTTGGGACTCACAAACAAGACTTTGTGGTATCAGTATGGGTTTTTCCAAATGCAAGGACCTCTGGATGTGACTGTCCCTGATTTACTGCTAAATATCCGCAGAGCAGCCACTTACTTGGCATCACACCTATACCACAGCTGCATCTTTTGCACCAAGGGAAACTACTTGATCCTGCTGTCTCGAAAGGATAATAGAAGAATCATCAACGAAGGAGAACTGATGCTATCAATAGCGAGAGCAACAAAGTTCAAAGTTCTCTCGATGAGTGTGGAGACACATTCCTTGGAAGAGATAATCTCAGCAGTAACTAATTCTAGAGGAATTATAGGCATGCATGGATCACTTCTGAGTTTCCTAATATTCCTTCCCCCAGGCAGCTGTGTCATAGAACTGTTTCCTTATGCAGTAAACCCTTTCAACTATACACCCTTTAAAACAGTGTGCGACCTGCCTGGTTCTGAAGTTATTTACAAGTCCTGGAGCAACAAGAATAAGGTGAAGTCGGTCCCACACCCAGACTGGGATCCCAAGCTAGGCGGGATCAGTCACTTGCCAGCTGAGGTACAGAATGGGATAATCAAACAGTCTGAAGTCCCTGGACATTTGTGCTGTGAGGACCCGTCCTGGTTATACCATATTTATCAGGACACAGAAGTGGACGTTGTGGAGGTGACTGTACTAGTGACCACAGCACTCACTGAGGCCAGGGAGTTACAAGTCCACTCTAGGGTGGGGTTAGTGCCAGACATCCCCCTCTCACCCGGCCCTGTGAGGGATCTTGTGTGCAAATCTGTGAACTTGAGTGTTGCGGAGGCTGGTCTCAGTAGACACTACTTACTTGGCTGGCAGCTTCCATGGAATGTAGAGTTTCTAGACTATGTCAGTTTAGAGTTTCAGTTGGTGATATCTGAGCATGGGGATGACAGCAGCATTCACGTGGATCTACCATCGGATGTGATGCTGTACTCACTGGAGCCAGCCATACCTGAACCTACTCCTCTGTACAATGTATGGGTGAGGGCCACCATAGATAAGCGTTTGAGTGGGCCCTACATGTATGTGGCATGTAAGCACAATGTATGACCTTCATCTAAGTGACCTCCTATGGCAGCGGTTAAATATGGGTTGTATGTTGATGTTTGGGTTGTTGTTTGGGTTGTATGTTGATGTTTGAGTTGTATATTGATGTTTGGGTTGTATGTTGAGTGTTTGGGTTGTATGTTGATGTTTGGGTTGTATGTTGAGTGTTTGGGTTGTATGTTGATGTTTGGGTTGTATGTTGATGTCATCTTTGCTGTTGATCATGTTTCTTCTTCTTCATTCATTAGAGTGATTTAAATGTGTTGTGCCCATTTACAGAATGAAGTCCCCGTGGCGGAGCAGCTAGACATTCACCACGGATCGGAAGGTCATGGGTTCGCTCACTGGAGAGCCAGACTTTTTTCAAAAATGACCTTGGCTTCCAGCCTTAAGTGGGTACCGGATGCAGTTCCGGGAAGTAAAGGCGGCCGGCGTGATGCTGACCACATCACCCGTCTTGTGCTGAATTGGTCTATAAAAATTTAGGTCTAGCCCTATATGCCCTATACGCCTAAAGGCATAAAAAAAGAGTCCTTTACTTTTTTTTTAACCATTTACAGAATAGCTGTTATGTGTGGCTTTTGGCCGACACACCCAGCTTCAGGCATTTGTTATCTGGATTAGCCGTTACAATTAGTTGTTTTTATTGTTTACATTTGTAGCCACAACATGAGGAACTGTATTAAAGGGTTACCACAAGATGAGGAAGTGTATTAAAGGGTTACCACAACATGAGGAAGTGTATTAAAGGGTTACCACAACATAAGGAACTGTATTAAAGGGTCGCCACAACATGAGAAACTGTATTGAAGGGTTGCCACAACATGAGGAACTGTATTAAAGGGTCACCACAACATGAGAAACTGTATTAAAGGGTTACCACAACATAAGGAACTGTATTGAAGGGTCGCCACAACATAAGGAACTGTATTAAAGGGTTACCACAACATAAGGAACTGTATTAAAGGGTTACCACAACATGAGGAAATGTATTAAAGGGTTACCACAACATAAGGAACTGTATTAAAGGGTCACCACAACATGAGGGAACTGTATTAAAGGGTAGCCATAACATGAGGAACTGTATTTGTGGTGACTATGTCATCCCCAGATCATCACGTATTGTTCCTAAAAGGACCCGTCCTGGGCATCCACATACAGTTTGGTTGACCCTCAGAGATAGGCATGGGCAGAGCATGTGCATTCCCTGTCATTAAAAAAGGCTTCAGTTGGTGCAGATCTGATTCAGTTGGTCATGTTTGTGTCGCCAGTCATTTCCAGCAGAAATGAGTGTCTTTTTCCATGCCACGATAACCAGCGGTCACGCTTCTACAACCGGGGTTGTATAAATTTGTTGTGTGTGCCAAAAGCCATTGATATATTTATAACATCATTCACAGACCTTATAAAGTGAGTCGACTGTATTTGGTCAAAAATTGAACTGAACCCTGACTGTGATGGCTGGAACTACTTCCCTTTGCTATGGCATGTCCTGCAGGCATTGATTATGTTTCCTTGACCAGATGATTTCATGTGCCGCAGACACCCTCCAAGCTACATCTTCCCTGCTAGCATTGTCAGTCTTCCTATCTCAACTGAGCAGCTCTCCTGTTATCACACATGTTATCTGTTGAAATCTGTTTGTGACTTATGTGCCAAATATGTTGTTCTATAGCTTCTCTCATCATCATCATCAGGTGCCTTGCCGACTGGCGTGGGCGATCATGCCTCTCTATAATCTGCGATCTCCTGCAGCATGTATCAGTTCGTGTGCCAGCACAGCTCCATGCCATGCAACAAGACTGTCAATCATCTTCTCTCATTGTCTTTCTCTATCTCTCCTTCCACATATCTTTCCAGTGGTCACAACATATTCTGTTTTCCCTCTTCTCATAAAATGGCCAAAAAATTATGGCTGTCTCCTTCTGATGTCTGTGATAAGTTGTCTTCGGGCTCCCATAGCTTCTCTACACATGCCGAATGCAGCAGCAGCTTTCTCTTTCCTTGTTTTGGTTTGAGAAGGAAATGTTTTGTGTACATTATTTTTGTACATTAATTTTAAATAATTATTTAATTACACTGTCAGTTTTACCAGTCAGTTCTGGTAATCTGTGTGTTCAAATGTGGTAGAATGTTCACTAACATGTTGATCCGAGACGATATGCTTTAACTAACATGTAGATCTGAAGTAAAATGCTTCACTGACATGTAGATCTAAGGCGATATGCTTCAATTGACATGTAGATTTGAAGTGAAATGCTTCACTGACATGTAGATCCGAGGCGATATGCTTCAATTGACATGTAAATCTGAAGTAAAATGCTTCACTGACATGTAGATCTGAGGCGATATGCTTCAATTGACATGTAGATCTGAAGTGAAATGCTTCACTGACATGTAGATCTGAAGTGAAATGCTTCACTGACATGTAGATCTGAAGTGAAATGCTTCACTGACATGTAGATCTGAAGTGAAATGCCTCACTGACATGTAGATCCGAGGTGATATGCTTCAACTGACATGAAGATCTGAAGTGAAATGCTTCACTGACATGTAGATGCGAGGCGATATGCTTCAATTGACATGTAGATCTGAAGTGAAATGCTTCACCGACATGTAGTAGATCTGAGGCGATATGCTTCAATTGCATGTAGATCTCAAGTGAAATGCTTCACTGACATGTAGATCTGAAGTGAAATGCTTCACTGACATTTAGATCCGAGGCGATCTGCTTCAATTGACATGTAGATCTGAAGTGAAATGCTTCACTGACATGTAGATCCGAGGCGATATGCTTCAATTGACATGTAGATCTGAAGTGAAATGCTTCACTGACATGTAGATCTGAAGTGAAATGCTTCACTGACATGTAGATCCGAGCGATATGCTTCAACTGACATGTAGATCTGAAGTGGAATGCTTCACTGACATGTAGATCTGAGCGATATGCTTCAACTGACATGTAGATCTGAAGTGAAATGCTTCACTGACATGTAGATCTGAGCGATATGCTTCACTGACATGTGGATCCGAGGCGATATGCTTCAACTGACATGAAGATCTGAAGTGAAATGCTTCACTGACATAACTCCCAGTCCTTATGGGGAAACGTGAGCTTGTGAGCTGCTGGACAGCTTCACATAGGGATAACCCAGGTCACATCTTTACAAGACAACACAAGGGCCCACAGTGCCATCAATATAAATGCATTATACCATTACCATCAGTGACAGTGAATTCAGATGTGAGGAACTGCTGTGGCACTAGATGGTATACATGTAGAGAAGGCCTGGTAACATCTAGAATGTCTTTATATTGGAACCCACAAGGCCAAAGGAGTAAAGGAAGAGACAAAATAAATGAAGAAAGAAACAAGTGAATAAGATGAGGGGATGGCATGGACTGAGATGTGTACAGGACAGCAAGAGAAGGACCAGTTTAGGGCCAGTTTATTCAGAGGCTAGGACTCTGTTGACGGTCAGTACAAGAGATTGACACTGTGCAAACTGAATGCCTACAGATGTATCCGGCTGTACCATAGAGCATTCAGTGTTTCAACAGCCGTGGAGACTACACACTTTCAGATAAAGTTGTGTTTGTACTGGGGGCCACTGTAGCACACCAGCTAGATGCTCACCTGTTTGCCCTAAGTTCTAGAGTTCCAGTCTGCATAAAGAGTCTTTTCTTTAAAAACTGTACGTGGCTCCCAGATCGACCCAGCCTAAAGTGGGTAACAGGTAATGTTCTACAAAGTAAAGGTGACCAGTCTGATGCCGACCACATCGTCCATTGAGTTGTAAGTTATCTAGATCTACACCCCAGGATAGAAGAGGTAAGACTAAACAAGACTGTAAAGTACCTCTACATCTCGGGGTAGAAGAGGAAAGACTAAACAGGACTGTAAGGTACCTCTACATTCCAGGGTAAAACAGGAAAGACTAAACAGGACTGTAAAGTACCTCTACATCCCAAGTTAGAAGAGGAAAGACTAAACAAGACTGTAAAGTACCTCTACATCCCAAGTTAGAAGAGGAAAGACTAAAGACTGTAAAGTACCTCTACATCCCAGAGTAGAAGAGGAAAGACTAAACAAGACTGTAAAGTACCTCTACATCCCAGAGTAGAAGAGGAAAGACTAAACAAGACTGTAAAGTATCTCTACATCCCAGGGTAGAAGAGGAAAAACTAAACAGGACTGTAAGGTACCTCTACATTCCAGGATAGAAGAGGAAAGACTAAACAAGACTGTAAAGTACCTCTACATCCCAGGGTAGAAGAGGAAAGACTAAACAAGACTGTAAAGTACCTCTACATCCCAGGATAGAAGAGGAAAGACTAAACAAGACTGTAAAGTACCTCTACATCCTAGGGTAGATTAGGAAAGAATAAACAAGACTGTAAGGCACCTCTACATCCCAAGTTAGAAGAGGAAAGACTAAACAAGACTGTAAAGTACCTCTACATCCAAGGGTAGAAGAGGAAAGACTAAACAAGACTGTAAAGTACCTCTACATTCAAGGGAAGAAGAGGAAAGACTAAACAAGACTGTAAAGTACCTCTACATCCCAGGGTAGAAGAGGAGAGACTAAACAAGACTGTAAGGTACCTCTACATCTCAGGGTAGAAGAGGAAAGACTAAACAAGACTGTAAAGTACCTCTACATTCCAGGGTAGAAGAGGAAAGACTAAACAAGACTGTAAAGTACCTTTACATCCCAGGGTAGAAGAGGACAGACTAAACAAGACTGTAAAGAACCTCTAACCTCGACAGTAACAGAGGAATGATGCTCACAGTAGGTTTTGTCAGTGTATATGTATGCTATTGTAGATGGTAGGGAGGCTATGATGGTTGCTGTAATATGTGTCTGTGTGTTGCTTATATCAACGCGTGTCTGTTCCTGTTGTGTGTTTCTTGATTAATTTATGCAGTGATTATTATGATATTAAATGATATCTTGTTCTCTTTTGTTAACTGTTGAAATATGTGAAGGGCAGTCTATATGTTATCTGCTGGTTTGTACAGTACATGTCAGAGAATGTAGTGTAGACATGACACTGGATAGCATATGTTGGACAACATTATCATTGCAGCACTGGATAGTAAAATTATCACAGATATCATTACTTTAGTCAGTAGATGTTTTACAGACATCAGTACTTTAGTCAGTAGATGTTTTACAGACATCATTACTTTAGACTAGGGCTGTACCGAATATTCGCTTCCGGGCCGAATAGTGGACCTAATAACCATTCAGTATTCAGCCGAATACTTGCGGTCGGGCCGAATACGAATAGTGGTTACCTTACACCCGTTTATGCATACACTGCGATGGAATTAAATAACTCTCTCATTAACACAATAGCTGCTGTTGCCCAAGTCTGTCGTAGCGGGAGAAACTGCGACCCAGTTGCGTGGTACAGCAGCTGGCAAGGTCTTTGCCTGCTGACTCAATTGCTTGAAACTTGTATCTGAATAAGAGGAATTTCTGATAAGAAGAGCTATTTCTTGGGTCCCCTGGGAGTTTTCCTTATCATGTCTATACTTAACTAGCGTTTCTGCTGGGATCATGCCTACAATTAATCATGTCTGCTTGTCTGGAGAAGTCTTATCTGCCCACAATGATTTTCCTACCAGAAGCTTCACAACTCACTGACTCAATCCAACATTGTATTTAATCAAAGGTTTATTGTGAATGTGACACAATGGTCCACTCCCTTCTACCAGAAATATATATACAAAATGAACAAACTAGACGCTGCAGTCACACTGGCAGACTGAACTGTTATAATCACAGACGAGCAATGAACCATGCTCGTTTACTGAATGTCCCCAGAAGGGCACAGCAGTTTGCTCATATACTGAATGTCCCCAGAAGGGCACAGCAGTTTGCTCATATACTGAATGTCCCCAGAAGGGCACAACAGTTTTCTCATAAACTGAATGTCCCCAGAAGAGCACAACAGTTTTCTCATATACTGAATGTCCCCAGAAGAGCACAACAGTTTTCTCATATACTGAATGTCCCCAGAAGGGCACAACAGTTTTCTCATATATTGAATGTCCCCAGAAGGGCACAGCAGTTTTCTCATATACTGAATGTCCCCAGAAGGGCACAACAGTTTTCTCATATACTGAATGTCCCCAGAAGGGCACAACAGTTTTCTCATATACTGAATGTCCCCAGAAGGGCACAACAGTTTTCTCATATACTGAATGTCCCCAGAAGGGCACAGCAGTTTGCTCATATACTGAATGTCCCCAGAAGGGCACAACAGTTTTCTCATATACTGAATGTCCCCAGAAGGGCACAGCAGTTTCCTCACATACTGAATGTCCCCAGAAGGGCACAACAGTTTTCTCATATACTGAATGTCCCCAGAAGGGCACAGCAGTTTTCTCATATACTGAATGTCCCCAGAAGGGCACAACAGTTTTCTCATATACTGAATGTCCCCAGAAGGGCACAGCAGTTTTCTCATATACTGAATGTCCCCAGAAGGGCACAGCAGTTTCCTCACATACTGAATGTCCCCAGAAGGGCACAGCAGTTTTCTCATATACTGAATGTCCCCAGAAGGGCACAGCAGTTTTCTCATATACTGAATGTCCCCAGAAGAGCACAGCAGTTTGATAAGTCAAGGGATGGGTGTCTGTCTGTTGTCCTGACCTGACTGCAAGAACAACAGATCACAAGGAGTGAAACAGACAAGAAGCCAAAGAAGAACAATAAACTAACATAGAACTGGTGCTTCAGTGACTATGCACTGTGGGAGAAGAAGATTCAAGCACTTGTGGATTGAATGATTGAGTATACAGTGAGGAAGACAGTCACTACACAGATGGTACTTCAGACATAAACAAGACATTTATAGCAGTTTTAAATACAGCAGCTTATTCACAAGCTGACAGACTAGCCTACCTGTCCACTAAGTCACCATACAGATGGTTTTTCAGACAGTAACAAGACATTTAAAGCTAGAATCAACACAGCAGTTTAGTCTTAACTGACAGACTAGCCTAGCTGTTTACTAACAATCACCACATAGATGGTTCTTTAGACAGAAATAAGACATTTAAAGCTAGAATCAATACAGCAGTTTAGACACAAGCTGACAGACTAGCCTAGCTGTTGACTAACAATCACCACATAGATGGTTCTTCAGACAGAAATAAGACATTTCAAGCTAGAATAAATACAGCAGTTTAGACACAAGCTGACAGACTAGCCTAGCTGTCCACTAACAATCACCACATAGATGGTTCTTTAGACAGAAAAAAGACATTTAAAACTAGAATCAATACAGCAGTTTAGACACAAGCTGACACATTAGTCTACATTTACGACCAATGGGTCAGAAACTGTGTGTTGCTTCAGGTGTCTGCCAGTGAGCCATGGTGTCTGTCCCAAGTATCTGAAGAAATAGAGAAATACTGCCACTTGTTGGAGAAGCATACAAATCAGCAGAGTTCCAGGATGCAATCAGCGAGTCAGTTCCATAAGCAACAGGCTAACCTTGGGATGTCTGCCAGCATCAGTGGAGGGGTCACTGACTCGACCCAACACCACACATGCTGGGCAGTCAATGGGCTTGCCAACCACTTGCTGTGTGTCAAAGCCCTGCAAGGACATCATTGATGATTAAATATCTCAAGGTCAGGGATAGTCTTTAGCACATTCATGCTTACAAGGTCATGACATACAATGAGAGTGCCCTGTTCACTTCCTCTTGACAACCACAAGCTCGGAGGCATCACTGACCTCCATTTTATCTTCAAACAAACTTGGAGGCCAACAGTAAATGTAATATCAAAGTTAACCAAACTGCATCTGAGCATCGAGAAGGACTGGGTCATAAACATCATCCTGTCTTGAAAGTTGGGGTATTTTGGCATGTTAAATGGCACAGTAGCCTGGCGAGGATGATGGAGGGTAGTTTCTGGAAAACAAGACAAAGGCAGAACACTGTGAAGATGACAAGACAGTGAAGATACAGCGGCTATGAACGCATTCACGGCTGGAGAAAAAGAGACTTTCAGGTGTGCCATGAAGGCAGCGACGTTCTATAAGGGAACTGCTGATTGATGACTAAACTGTCATGGGTCAGCCCAAGATTCCTCAGCAAACACTGTAACAGTGAGGGAAAATATCCTGTCAACCTTAACCTTTGGCCCTGATTGTACATGACATACTTTGAGTTGATAATCTAACCAAAATTCTGGTTGTTCGTCCACTTCTACACATTAGTCTCATTCAAGAACTTGGGTTTTGCATGAACATCCACTCTACGGGTGCATAAGAGAGTGCTTAAACGCTTGTCACTGCAGCCAGCAGTGTTAAGGCTGGCTAGCTTCTATTCGGAGAGGTGAAAAGTGAAATGTAAGTAGCCTGCCAAAACCTGTAGAGCACCCAGGCAAACCCCACCTCCTTGTGGTGCACGCCCAAAAATTGAAGCTGCAAGGTTCCAGGCTAACGGTGCATTGGCTTGCCTGGAAGGAAACAAGCACCAGCCAGATCAGATTAGTTGTGCTGACCTGCCATGCGACAGGCCTTGCAAGCCGGCAGTGGTGTAATTGACTGCTACTGCACAAGAAACATCAGACCGGCATAAACAAATCCATCACTCAAGCCACCTAAGGAGAGCAGGACAAATACAGGAAACCACGAAACTGGGCTATAACCTGGTATCAGTGAGATGACAAAAGAAGACAATTTGTTTTACAGATCTAGATATTTTGTACCTGACTGCATGCTGACAATCTACACAAGCTGCTTCTCTATAAGAGTTGCCGTATCTGTACAGCACAGACTTGGAGTCGATAACCTGACTCAAGGGTGTATACTGCCCTGGGCCTCAGACTACATGCAAGGTGGCAAGATTGTGTCAGTATCGGTCCTAGTCTGCTCCACTGCCTTTGACTTGTCCAACTTGAGAGTTGCTATAATGTCACGACCAAAGTACTCTACACATTCACTAACTCTCTACCATGACATGGCAGAGGTGTACAGACCCAGGCCAAACACTGACGACATGGAGAGAAAGCCAAAATACAGATGGCATGATGGAGAAAAACAAACACAGATTATATCAGAGAAGAACAAACTCAGATTATATAAGAGAAGAACAAACACAGATGACATGAGAGAGATCAACAGAAAAACAGCCACACAGTGAGAGAACAAACCCAGGTGACACAATCTTACCTCCTCACTGTGCTCACTAGGTAACAGAGTGTCGATGGTTGCTTGGGCCAACTGGCAATAAACAAAATAAGACAAGTCTGGTTATTTGAGTGGGACCTGGCATATGGTTGTCTTGGAAACAGTCTTGCTTCTCACAACACAAAGATGGGATGACATAAGACATGGATACTGACAGAAAGATACGACAGGACAGATAGGTATCATCTTCAAAATTGAAAGTTGTTTTTTACTCTCAAAATGCAAATCACATAGAAAATGACATAATCAAGGGACACAAAGAAAAAAGACAGACAAAGAAAAAGAGAGAGAGGATAAAAATAGAAATAAAGAGAGAGTGAAAGACAACGAAAGAATTAGAGAGAGAGAGAGAGAGAAAGAAACAGAAGGAAGGAAGGATAGAGAGAATAAGACAAAGGAAATGAAGGACTGAGAGAGAGAGAGAGAGAGAGAGAGAGAGAGAGAGAGAGAGAGAGAGAGAGAGAGAGAGAGAGAGAGAGAGAGACCAGTACAAGAGAGAGTACTAACTGATCTACACAAACACTGGACTAGCATCACATGTGCAGTACAACTGAAGGTGTAGTCTTGTACTCTAGAGCCTGGCCAAGATTCTCCTCAGCAACTGTGTCTCTATCAGTTATGGTGTTTAGCTTCCCCTTTCTATCTTTGAGGTTACCTGGTTTCCTCGATCTGTCTGTGGCCTCAAGGCTGTGCCCTGGATCTGTCTGTGGCCTCCAGGCTGTGCCCTGGATCTGTCTGTGGCCTCCAGGCTGTGCCCTGGATCTGTCTGTCTCCTCCAGGCTGCGACCTACAGATTTACCTTACGACCCTGACATTTGAAAATCTCAGTCTGGATGACAGATACACCAACAAGGCAGATCCAGAATATTCAGGTGTGTGAGGTAATGAGCAGGCTGAGAAACTGACTGCTGCTGCTCCTCATGGTGGTGAGCTATTTTATGATAGAAGCAGACGTGGTGAAGGCTCTTGGGAGCAGTGAGTAGAGGTTCTGGAAGATATTCTACACTGAGGGACAAACACAGGGGGACTTTTAATGAGGTTGCAACTGGTACTAATAGCATGTCGACCCTACACTGACTACTGAAGGAGGAGATGAAGCATGTATGGGGATGCTCCGAGTACAGTGGTGATGTCAATTCTTGATTCATTCATTCAAGACAGATTCCAGATACTCTGTTCAAACTCTACAGAGGTTACAGTTAGGGCACCTATGGGGTGACACCAGCTACAATCCTTTTTCGGTAACTGGCAAAAAGGTACTTAGTGCTTTCATTATGACTATATAGACCAGCTGGTATCCCATGAGTGATGTGACCACATGACACTGGTGACAGCATCCAGAGACAGACTGTCCATGTACATCATGAAGACTCAGGACAAGTATTTAACACACACTTCCCCTGTCTCCCCCTGTAGGTTCCAGGGCTTCATTTTAGGGGGGACAAGAAGAGACCCACTACCTCCTAACAAGAACAGACCCACTACCTCCTAACAAGAACAGACCCACTACCTCCTAACAAGAACAGACCCACTGCCTCCTAACAAGAACAGACCCACTGCCTCCTAACAAGAACAGATTCACTGCCTCCTAACAAGAACAGATCCACAGCCTCCTAACAAGAACAGACCCACTGCCTCCTAACAAGAACAGACCCACTGCCTCCTAACAAGAACAGACCCACTGCCTCCTAACAAGAACAGACAAATTGCCTCCTAACAAGAACAGACCCACTGCCTCCTAACAAGAACAGACCCACTGCCTCCTAACAAGAACAGATCCACTGCCTCCTAACAAGAACAGACAAATTGCCTCCTAACAAGAACAGACCCACTGCCTCCTAACAAGAACAGACCCACTGCCTCCTAACAAGAACAGACCCACTGCCTCCTAACAAGAACAGACCCACTGCCTCCTAACAAGAACAGACCAATGGCCTCCTAACAAGAACAGACCCACTGCCTCCTA
Source organism: Candidula unifasciata (assembly GCA_905116865.2). NCBI lineage: Eukaryota > Metazoa > Mollusca > Gastropoda > Stylommatophora > Geomitridae > Candidula > Candidula unifasciata. The sequence continues at coordinate 133,057 of CAJHNH020000593.1, forward strand.
ACAAGAACAGACCCACTGCCTCCTAACAAGAACAGACCCACGGTCTCCTAACAAGAACAGACCCACTGCCTCCTAACAAGAACAGACCCACTGCCTCCTAACAAGAACAGACCCACTGCCTCCTAACAAGAACAGATCCACTGCCTCTTAACAAGAACATATCCACTGCCTCCTAACAAGAACAGACCCACTGCCTCCTAACAAGAACAGACCCACTGCCTCCTAACAAGAACAGACCTACTGCCTCCTAACAAGAACAGACCTACTGCCTCCTAACAAGAACAGACCTACTGCCTCCTAACAAGAACAGACCCACTGCCTCCTAACAAGAACAGACCTACTGCCTCCTAACAAGAACAGACCCACTGCCTCCTAACAAGCATGTAACAGAGGGTGCCTACTTCTTTGCGTTCACTGGCTGTAAATTGGGGTGTAATGTTCTGGATGTTCATCCACCTCCGGACTTGAGTCTTGTTCCAGAACCTGAGTGTTGCGTACACATCTGTTTCACAGATCTGGCTTATTTGTGTGCAGGCTGTTAGTTCTTTGCCTTTCAGGCAGATATACTCTGACTTTGAAGGTTGGCCTCAATTAATCAACTCGTATGTCATGCTTTTTGGGGAGACAGTGGGTCTATTCTTGTTTTTCCCCACAAAGGAGACATGAAACCTGACATGATATGACTAATTAGGGGTGTTTCCTTTGAAACTGGAAGTGTGGCTAAATCCTAATAAGCCAGATCTACAAAACAGATGTGCAGGCAAAACTAAAATTCTGAAGGAAAAATTCAAAGTCCAGAACTGGGCGAATAACTTCGATTTTCCACCTGAATTTACATGCGGAGCACACTAAGAACGAGAAGACTACCTCCAGCTGTCAAGAAGGAGACGACACTGGAAGATTTTGAAAAAGATGTGTCAACTTCGACACCTTTCTTGTATGACAACATACAAAACAGACTTGAAACCATACACCAGTACATATATACAGATCAGATAAAGATGTGTGTACCTCCAGCTGGACTTGAAGATCTGGCGATGGACAATTCTTGCACATCACACACACCTTCACCTTCATTCTGGTGACAGGAGACATCACCTGGCTGTCACATCCGGTGCAGTAAACAGCCCTGCAAATATGGTCAGTTCAGAGTCATTGCTGATCTACACAGAGACTGAATTGACAAGATTTGCATCCAGAAATGGACAGTAAACAAAATCATTCTAGAAACTGCCACACACACCAAACAGTTGATGGACATTCTGTGTGTTTCTCATTGGCAAAGGAGCAAAGAAACTATGGGCTGACTCGTCTGCTATGAAGCTAAAACTAAGATTACAACACATGTTGATTTAGTCAATGGTAATAAATGTTCAACTCAAACTGTTCAAAAAAAAAATAATCAAATACAAATTCAAAAAGCTCATAAACTTCACTAAATTACAATAAAAAGAATGAAATATTGATTTACAAAGTAAATATGCTGATTTAGAAAACTAGTTTTGACAATATGAATTTTTAAAAAAATTACTGACATGAAAAACATATGCATTCAAAATATGCATTTCTTCTTTTTCCCATTTGTACATGATATTTGTGAAACTGTGGGACTTCTTCACTTCCTGTTTCCTCTTGGGGTGTCCAGGGAGACATAAGGTTCTGCTCTTTTGGCCGCCTAGATCACAGACACATGGTGGTGTTGTAGAGTTTGTGTCCAGGGAGACATAAGGTTCTGCTCTTTTGGCCGCCTAGATCACAGAAACATGATGGTGTTGTAGAGTTTGTGTCCAGGGAGACATAAGGTTCTGCTCTACTGGCCGCCTAGATCACAGACACATGGTGGTGTTGTAGAGTTTGTGTCCACGGAGACATAAGGTTCTGCTCTACTGGCCGCCTAGATCACAGACACATGGTGGTGTTGTAGAGTTTGTGTCCAGGGAGACATAAGGTTCTGCTCTACTGGCCGCCTAGATCACAGACACATGGTGGTGTTGTAGAGTTTGTGTCCAGGGAGACATAAGGTTCTGCTCTACTGGCCGCCTAGACCACAGACACATGGTGGTGTTGTAGAGTTTGTGTCCACGGAGACATAAGGTTCTGCTCTACTGGCCGCCTAGATCACAGACACATGGTGGTGTTGTAGAGTTTGTGTCCAGGGAGACATAAGGTTCTGCTCTACTGGCCGCCTAGATCACAGAAACATGGTGGTGTTGTAGAGTTTGTGTCCAGGGAGACATAAGGTTCTGCTCTACTGGCCACCTAGATCACAGAAACATGGTGGTGTTGTAGAGTTTGTCTCCAGGGAGACATAAGGTTCTGCTCTACTGGCCGCCTAGACCACAGACACATGGTGGTGTTGTAGAGTTTGTCTCCAGGGAGACATAATGTTCTGCTCTACTGGCTGCCTAGATCACAGACACATGGTGGTGTTGTAGAGTTTCTCTGATGTTATCTGTCCATATAGTGTTGGTCTACTTGTGCACTACGTCCCTCTCCTCTGTTGGAGTAGGCACTGTATGGTGTGGCGTCACAAGGCATCTCTCCAAGTTGACAGAACATTTGATTAGAAGTCTATGTGGGTTTCGGGGCCCCATTGTGTGGAAAACAAGAACAGACCCACTGCCTGACTAAAAGCATGTCATAAGAGTCGACTACTTGAGAGCTTCCTTTGAAGTTAGAGTGCATCTGCCCAAGGCGCAAGGAACCAACAGTCTGCACACAAATGAGAGAACTGTAAAACGGATGTGCATGCAACAATGAGGTTCCGGAATCAGACTAGACTCCAAAAGTAGACGAACAATCAAAACATTCTAACGGAGTTTACAGCCGGTGAATGGGAAGAAGAAGAAGAAACCCTTGTATGTAATTTAGAATTGTTCAGTGCCAAACTTTTCTCTTATAACCTCATTTCTGATCTGATCTCTTCTGGTCATTCCTGCAGCCCTTCTTGAACATCTCATTTCTGATCTGATCTCTTCTGGTCATTCCTGCAGCCTTTCTTGAACATCTCATTTCTGATCTGATCTCTTCTGTCATTCCTGCAGCCCTTCTTGAACATCTCATTTCTGATCTGATCTCTTCTGGTCATTCCTGCAGCCCTTCTTGAACATCTCATTTCTGATCTGATCTCTTCTGTCATTCCTGCAGCCCTTCTTGAACATCTCATTTCTGATCTGATCTCTTCTGTCATTCCTGCAGCCCTTCTTGAACATCTCATTTCTGATCTGATCTCTTCTGGTCATTCCTGCAGCCCTTCTTGAACATCTCATTTCTGATCTGATCTCTTCTGTCATTCCTGCAGCCCTTCTTGAACATCTCATTTCTGATCTGATCTCTTCTGTCATTCCTGCAGCCCTTCTTGAACATCTCATTTCTGATCTGATCTCTTCTGGTCATTCCTGCAGCCCTTCTTGAACATCTCATTTCTGATCTGATCTCTTCTGGTCATTCCTGCAGCCCTTCTTGAACATCTCATTTCTGATCTGATCTCTTCTGGTCATTCCTGCAGCCCTTCTTGAACATCTCATTTCTGATCTGATCTCTTCTGGTCATTCCTGCAGCCCTTCTTGAACATCTCATTTCTGATCTGATCTCTTCTGGTCATTCCTGCAGCAGCCTTCTTGAACATCTCATTTCTGATCTGATCTCTTCTGGTCATTCCTGCAGCCCTTCTTGAACATCTCATTTCTGATCTGATCTCTTCTGGTCATTCCTGCAGCCCTTCTTGAACATCTCATTTCTGATCTGATCTCTTCTGGTCATTCCTGCAGCCCTTCTTGAACATCTCATTTCCAAGGGACAGCATTTGCAGTGTTGCAGTTTAGAACAGAGCTATGACATTTTCTTAGTTGTTCGTTTTCTGCATTCACTCCTTAAAGGGTGGTTAGCATGTTTACAGCTAGGCTGCGATATCCGCACCTTGACACAGTGTTGGGTCTAACATCATTTCTCTCACATCACAGTGTTTTTTTATAATAGTCTATGACTGTCAGGATTGTGTCTGTTCATCTTTCTCACATCGCAGTCTTTAGTCTAATGGTCTATGACTGTCTGGATTGTGTCTGTTCGTCTCTCTCACATCGCAGTCTTTAGACTAATAGTCTATGACTGTCTGGATTGTGTCTGTTCGTCTCTCTCACATCGCAGTCTTTAGACTAATAGTCTATGACTGTCTGGATTGTGTCTGTTCGTCTCTCTCACATTGCAGTCTTTAGTCTAATGGTCTATGACTGTCTGGATTGTGTCTGTTCGTCTCTCTCACATCGCAGTCTTTAGTCTAATAGTCTATGACTGTCTGGATTGTGTCTGTTCGTCTCTCTCACATCGCAGTCTTTAGTCTAATAGTCTATGACTGTCTGGATTGTGTCTGTTCGTCTCTCTCACATCGCAGTCTTTAGTCTAATAGTCTATGACTGTCTGGATTGTGTCTGTTCGTCTCTCTCACATCGCAGTCTTTAGTCTAATAGTCTATGACTGTCTGGATTGTGTCTGTTCGTCTCTCTCACATCGCAGTCTTTAGTCTAATAGTCTATGACTGTCTGGATTGTGTCTGTTTGTCTCTCTCAAGTCGTAGTCTTTAGTCTAATAGTCTATGACTGTCTGGATTGTGTCTGTTCGTCTCTCTCACATTGCAGTCTTTAGTCTAATAGTCTATGACTGTGTATAGACTTGGGGCTTAAGAAAATTTCGAAAATGAGCATTGCGCTGATGTGATGTTCTGAGATCCTAATTCCCCTACTTATGAGCTGAGTGGCAGAGGCAAAGGAATGCCCTCTCCTCTCCTGACATCAATTCCATCAAGAAATTTGTGTCAGTATCATCATCATCATCATGTGCAGGTCCTTCGAGAATGTAGCTCCCATCACAGTCTGCCTGAAATAAACTTGCACTCTTGCCAGCTCTGCTGCATCATGCACTTTCATATTCAAGAAGTCACAAATGTCCTGTGCCCATCTTCATGTTGGTCGGCCCCTGCTTGTGGTATCATACCTTGCACTATTATTTGTCCATATAATAAATATATTTCTAAGTTACACCAGAAATCCCCATAAAACACGTACACAACACACATCTACCTACCCTGTATCCTCCAAGGTGGCAAGTCTGTCACTGCCACATGTCTGGCACTCCTCCCAGGAATAGGATTCATCTTCATCTACTGCACACACAACACCTGCTCACAGAAGATACACAACATCATTTCTGTACCTAATACAGGTGGGCATATCTGGGGTGGTTGGTGGAACCTCATCTACTGCACACACAACACCTGCTCACAGAAGATACACAACATCATTTATGTATCTAATACAGGTGGGCATATCTGTGGTGGTTGGTGGAACCTCATCTACTGCACACACAACACCTGCTCACAGAAGATACACAACATCATTTATGTATCTAATACAGGTGGGCATATCTGTGGTGGTTGGTGGAACCTCATCTACTGCACACACAACACCTGCTCACAGAAGATACACAACATCATTTCTGTACCCAGTACATGTGGGCATATCTGTAGTGGTTGGTGGAACCTGCTTTCCACAACTCCCTACACACAAAAGACAAAAATTACTCAGACACACAATCTGTACACTCCTTCATTGATACCATTTATCCCTTCCCAGAATACAACAGCCCTCCACCATCTCACACCAACCCGTCTATCACTGATGTCTGTTAGCCCCACCCAGGCCTGTCTATTTCCCATCTCAAACCCGGGTCTGTCCATATTTCTGCTGATGACCTCTAACCCTCAAGTAACAATTGCTATATACAAATATGGCCCCAGCACTGTGTACCCAATATGCCTTAAAGTGCAGACAAATGTTTGTGTTTTCCTTACTTCATTACAACAAACAGTGAAGTTCACACTAGAGACAACAATGCAGATATAGATCATCTATTTCAAGCAAACAACAGAAAAAGAAGAAGTTTGTGTTTTCACTTTGCTATACTTACTGGAATAAATCCATGTCACTGGAGGTTAGCACAAGAATCCTCACAGGCTACACAGAGCCAGTTTTACCAAATGGTTGTGAATCCTGGACTATTATTAAACAAGCCAAACAAACTGAGGTCTCCAAGATGTGGTTTTACAGAAGAAGCCTTAGAATTAAGATGTTCTCAAAGAGGCGAGGGCACGAAGACAAACTTATCACAAACATCAGAAAGAGACAGTCACCATTTTTGGGTCATGTGATGAGAAGATGGAAATTGGAACAGTTGTGACCACAGGGAAGATATGTGGTAAGACAGAGGAATTCAACAGGAGATGAGTCGTGACAGCCTCTTGTCAGGGCATGGAAGGGTGTCAACACAGAAACTGATGCATGCGGTTGAAGATTGCAGATTGTGGACAAGCAGGATCCCCCAAGTCAGTCAGCAACATAGATGATGGTACTCACAGGATACACATAAATATTCTAGACATGTGAAACACTGGCACACTATCAAAACAGGTGAGATATGAAAATAGACCTGCTACAGTGACGAGGCATCAATACACACCCTGTAGACTGACAAGACTGTTGATCTGTGACATGTCACTGACAGGTGGCAGTGTAACTGTCCATTCTCCAGCCATGCAACTGTTCATCTTCCTGCAGAGACTCCATGTACTCCAAGCTGCCTTGTCAACAACTAACGTATAACCATCGCACTGCATGTGACCTGTGTATGTGCAGGAGAACATTATATAAACAACTGCTCACAAACACTTGCCCTCACATAAACAATTGCCTACAAATAAACAACTGCTTGCATATAAACAGTTACCTACATATATACAACTGCTCACATATAAACAGCTGCTCACATATAAACAGCTGCTCACATATAAACAGCTGCTAACATATAAGGAAAAAAGAATGTCAGGGTATATTTTTCTGCCAGACATGAATTCATGTGTTCATCTCAATTTTTCTGTTGCTGGTAAGTTACAAAACACAGATAATAAAACACACTAACACATGAATTGAAGTGTCATGTAAAATGTAACCACACAGCCAATTTATATAGTATTTATTAATAGACGCAGCACATGATGTCTTTGTTTTCTACATCCAGGGATAGAATTACTTCAGCCTTGTTTAATCTTTTTCTCATTTTTCCTGATGTACTTCTTCTTCTTCTTCTACTGCCATGCGTTGGCCGGCTGTAATCTCTGGCAGCAGAAAATTCTGGTTATTTGTCCACTTCCAGCATTGTTTCAGAACTTGTGTTCTGCATGCAGATCTATTTTACAGAACTGTAACTAGATTATTTCTATGCAGACTGTTGGTCTCTAAGGCAGACGCAGTCCAACTTTAAAGGAAGGAAGGAAAACACCCTAATCAGTCGACTTTTTTGACCCACTTTTAGTGGGTCTATTCTTTTTCCCCCTCAATTGGACTCCAGATGGGGAATCCTGACGTATTTATTCTTTAATCTTGATGTCTCTCCTTTCCTTCCCTGGGCTGTAGAAGTCTCTTATAATCATCCTTTGTCTTTGACCCTAGGGTACAGAAGTACCTGATTATTGTCTAGCCTTTCCTCTGTCACACTAAGGCAAAGCTATTCAACTGTCAGCCCTTTGGCCAAATCTGGCCCACAGAGTCCTAGCAAGTGGCCTCTGGATACTTGCCAGCTATACTGTAGCACTGATCTTTCTATGCTGCGGCTCAGACCTCTGGTTCAGGAAGATCACCAGTTTCCAAATGTGTGGTCCCTGGGTAAACTGAGTTGAACAGCCCTGGCCTAGGGTGTGGGGGTACTGGAGTCTTGTATACAGGGCCTACCTTGGTGAACCCGGACATCCCTGAACAAATAAACACCAGATGAAGAAGTCTCCAGGATGCACTCCCTGCCCATCTCCAGTCTCTGGACTGCGGTGCTGCCTCCTGCCAGTTGGACAGAAGCATCATAGACAAACACTGCTGGTGGATCACCTGCCTGGACATTAACATACAGTGTCAAAGACATTTTTTCAGGAACAAGAACAGAAATAAGTGTCTAAACACATGGATAACATCTGACTGAAGATGTATCACAGAGATCAACAACAGGTTAGGACAGGTCAAAACTGCATTGCAAAAATGAACATTTTGTGGGATAAATCCGTGTCACTGGAGGTTACAAAAAGAATTCTCGCAAGCTATATAGAGCCAGTTTTAACATACGGCTGTGAATCCCGGACAATTAATAAACATGCAGAACAATGTCTTGAGGTCTCGGAGATGTTTTTTTACCAAAGAATCCTTAGAATTCCTTGGACAGCTAAAAAGAGCAACCAAGGTGTTCTGAAAGAAACAAGTGCTCGAAGACAACTTATCAAAAAAATCTGAAAGAGACAGTCATCATTTATTGATCATGTTATAAGAAGAAGGCAACTGGAACATGTTGTGACCACAGGAAAGATCTGTGGAAAAAAGAGACAGACACTAAGGAGACAGCGTAGTATTCTTTGTTTTTCCTTCCATCAAACTGAGACACCAGAACACACAAGAGAAGAAGGTCAATATTTCAATGTCTGTTATCTTCTCTCCCATGGATGTTCTCAGCAATCACATCTTAACTGTCCCCTTTTCTTTTTTACTGCTGCACCCTGCCCAACATTGACCACCATGACAAACAAAATCTTTCTTCTCTCTATCTCTTTTCTAAAGTTCAGATCAACGTGGTTTGGTCATGTAATATAAATTCTTGCCTTCTTCTTTACATTCACCGGCTGTAAACTCTGGCAGAATTTTCTTGCTGTTGGTCCACTTCTGGACTATTCCTTTCTTGCTGTTCCTCCACTTCTGGACTATTCCTTTCTTGCTGTTGGTCCACTTGTGGACTATTCCTTCACAATAGGGACCCAGCATGAATCAGTTCATGTGTTGACGCCCCTCCATACCATGACAAAACGCTGTCAAGAATCATCTAGCTCTGTCTCTGTTTTCCACAGATCTTTCTGGTGGTCACTTCTTATAACATGATCAATAAATGATGACTGTCTGTTTTCCACAGATCTTTCTGGTGGTCACAACAGGTTCCAGTTTTCTTCTTCGCAAGGAATATAATATAAATGAGGTCACAAACAACCAGGAATGCACTGTCAAAGAGAATGTACATAAAGACAAGGAAGAGACAGCAGAACTAGACCTACAGGAACTGAATGTCCTCAAGCAACAGCAATGAAGGTATAAAGAGAAAGAAACATGGTGCTTTAGGTGACAACTCTGGCAGGTTCACAACAGTGAAGACAGAGTGGGATGTTCATCATTTGATGATGCCATGTCAACACAGGCAGCAAGTGTATATCCACTGCCAATCCTCATCACCAGATGCCAGTTTTTATATTGACAACTACAGTCAAATCAATGTGTTTCTCTGTGTGGGTTCCAGGGTCCCATGTAGGGACACAAGAACAGACCCACTGCCTCCCTAGCAAGCATGTCGTAAACTCAACTAATTAAAGGTGTTTCCATCGAAGTCGGAGTGCATCTGCCTAAAAGGTGAGGAACCAACAGTGTGCTTACAAATAAGCCAGATCTGTACAATGGACCACTCAAGTTCTGTAATAGGACTAAAGTCCAGGAATGGATGAACACCCAGAACTTTCTGCCAGAGTGTATAACTGGTGAACGCCAAGAAGAAGAAGATAATAACTCTTTGAGTCCCACAGGGTTAAGCATCACAGGCCCAGGTGGTAGTAAAGAAAGTAATAAAATCGGTGCAACATGCGTTCATTGGGCTTCTAGGTAGGAACCTATGAACGTATGATGCGTTCCTTGGGACTCAAAGAGTTAAAGTGTTGCTGATGCAAACAAAAGAAGGGAGATGACCCTGAGAGAATGACAGACTAACTCTTTGAGTTCCAGAGGGTTTAGCATCACAGGCCCAAGGGGAAGTAACAAGAGACTAAAATCGGCGCATCTTGCATTCATTGGGCTTCTAGGCCTATGAACGTATGATGTGTTCCTTGGGTCTCAAAGAGCTACGGCAGTTGTTGAGGAAGGACATGTTACACAGACAACATTACTAATACTTGGTGGATGACAAATTAGCACTCAAACTGAGGGCATCATTCCACAGCAATTTAGCTCATTGTTGTCAAGCCAACAGCTGGTGAATGTGTACATGTATCTGATGTCTGGATGTTTGAAATCAAGTTAACTGCCTTTATTAGAATGCTAACGGCACCCTGGATGAAACACAGACACAGCTGTATATGAAGTACCTGTTGTTTGTGACACTGATTGAATCCCGCAGGTAGGAGAACTCTGGCAACAAATGACACTCTGCTTTCTGGGACCACCTGATGAGACAATTTTCCAATGCACTGAGTGATCAGAAATTTATCTATATACATATTCAGCAGATACAGATATGAAATTACAACATCTCCTCACACCCACTAATAAAAAATATGTAAACAAATATGAGAATCAACACGGAAAAGACAGAAGTAATGTCAACAGAAAGAAAGAAGTAGAATCTAAATATAGCTGTAGAGTGCAAAGGTATGAAACAGTTTAAATATCGGAAACAACATTCACTGAAGATGGGAAATTAGATGAAAAAATTAACAAACCAAGTACTGGGATAGTTAGTCCCCCTTCTTACAACATAAGGCAATCCCAGTCAGAAAAGAAAATTAGTAACAATGAAAATGAGATGTCTGAGAAGGGCTGCAGGAGTGACGAGAAGAGATAACATCAGATATGAGGTCTGAAAGAACAAGTTGGCACAGAACCAATTCTAAATTACATATAAAGACAACAAATAAATAGTTAGCCCTCTTAAAGTGAATGCCCTTGTGATGCCATAGCATACAAGGCATTCATCAGAAGAGAAGTACATAGAGCACAAGCTAAACCAAGAACAAGATGGAAAGATAACATCAAAGACACTCTACAACAGCAGGATGTGTCTACAGTCAAAGCATCCAAAACAGCCTGAAGCAGAACCATAGATCACCCGACATCCGAAGCTGTAAAAGAGGAAGTGAAGTAGTAGAATAAGAAGAATGCACTACAGAGAACAAAGCATGGTAGGTAAGCACAGACAGCCACAACTGGAAACACGAGAAGACAAGAGTCAAACAAGAAGAATAAGACAAGAGAAACTAAGATATGACTATGGTAGAACCTGATATGACAAATAATAATATACAGCAGATGACCAAACTGGCAGCCAAGACCTCAGAAGAACTTGTTTACTGTCTCACCTGCAAAGCTTCTTTGACAGTGATCAGTCTCATGGAGGCTTCCTTGAGGACAGCACCAGAGACTATAGACATACAGGCAACAGCCGACACTGACTGTAGAACATAGGCGAAGCCAGGAGCTGCTACACGAACCTTGATGATGATGACAAATTATTCTTGTTATTATTGTGTTCATTACTGTTACCACTATCAATATTATCACCATTAGGAGATATGGCTGAGTATGGCTCAAGATATGGCTGAGTATGGCTCAAGATATGGCTGAGTATGGCTCAAGATATGGCTGAGTATGGCTCAAGATATGGCTGAGTATGGCTCAAGATATGGCTGAGTATGGCTCAGGATATGGCTGAGTATGGCTCAAGATATGGCTGAGTACAGCTCAGGATATGGCTGAGCATGGCGCAGGATATGGCTGAGTATGGCTCAGGATATGGCTTAGGATATGGCTAAGTATGGCTCGAGATATGGCTAAGTATGGCTGAGGATATGGCTGAGCATGGCTCAGGATATGGCTGAGTATGGCTCAGGATATGGCTGAATTTCACTGATGAACTGGTTTGCTCCCAGATGACTGTAAAAGGATATCGCAGCCTCCTTCTGGTCCTGTGGGTAGTCAGAATTGATACCTAGCCCTCTCACAGAAACAGGGGGGTGGGGTGGGGGGCTTCTGTGCAAACATCCCATGACAGTTAGAAGTCAGAACCACAGGGCTGCTGTACATAATTGTTAGATGTGTAAAAGTACTCCTAGCACAGACAGCCGGCTTCCTTGGATGGAGTCAAGATGTAGACAGACAGTTGTCTTCTTCTTCTTTGGGTTCACTGGTGGAAAGTTATGATTGTCAATTCACTTCTAGACTATAGTCTTGCTTCAGTACTTGAGTTTTGTGTCCACATCTGTTTAACAGATCTGGTTCATTTGTATGTAGAATGATGGTTCCTTGCATCTACGACAGCTGGGCTCCAACTTTGAAAGAAAGCCCCTGATTAGTCAACTTTTAAGACATGCTTGTTAGGGAGGTAGTGGGTCCCTCTCCTCCCACCACCCTACCCAGCCTCCATCCACAAGGGGAAGAGGGCTGTCTCAGCGTCAACCTACTTATCTGGAAGACATTCCTTTTAGGCAGCTACCAGAGCATGGGCCAGGACGGACTATGTTACCTCTGAGCATTAGCTATGAATCACTTCCCTCTAATGAGGAACAAAGAAACCAATGATCACCATTACTGTTCTTGATAGGTACCAGAAGCAATATTATCACTGTATGGGTTCCTGGCCCCATTGTGGGGACAAACAAGAATAAACCCAGTGCCTATGAGTCAACTAATTGGGGGCTTCCTTTAAAGTCAGAGTGCATCTGCCTGAGATGCAAGGAACCAATAATCTGCACACAAATAAGTCAGATCTGTAATGGATGTGCAGGCAACATTCTAAAGGTCTAAAGGTAGACGAACAACTGGAACTTTCCAACAGAGTTTACAGAAGAAAAAAGATTATTGTTATTATGTTGGTAAGAGATGACAGACCCTCACTGGAATGTCAATATTTCACTGCCATATTACTGGTTAAGCTGTCCACCTTCCACCACACATGTCTACATAGAGTTACCAACATTTTCTGGCCAGATATACTCTCAAACACTAAACTACTTCAAGTCACAAACCAATAAACTTTAGACAGTATGATAACCAAGAGAAGATGGAAAAGGCTTGGCCACGTTATGAGAATGAATTCTGATATACCTGCAAAAATAGCTCTCACATGGACACCAGAGGGAAAGAGAAAACAGGGGCGCCCAAAAACAACATGGAGACGAACGATGGAAAGTGACCTGAGTGCTGCATCTTTGACATGGAAAACTGCACTGAAGATTGCACAGGACAGGAAAGCATGGAAAGTCCTCTCTGAAGCTTTGTGTGCCACTAGGCATAACAAGAACTCATGATGATGAGGATGATATTACTGGTTGATCCCTGGTATGGGTGAGAAGATCTACCTATTTGATTTCATACAGACATGACTACTCAGATGAGCTACAAACAGTACCTCTATCTGGGAGGCATCACTTCCACTGTGCTGGCTGAATACATCCACGAACTGACCAGTCCACAGCTCCTCAATTATCCTGAACAAGGCTGGTTCTCTTGATAATAAATGTTATGGTTCATGAATTAAATATCTACAATCATATAGCAAGTCTTTCGCTGAACAACACTCACAAACTGCTGGTAAGACTCTCAATCTTTCAACAGTTACCCCAATCATCACAATCTGCTGGAAAGACTCTCAATCTTTCAACAGTTACCCCAATCATCACAATCTGCTGGAAAGACTCTCAATCTTTCAACAGTTACCCCAATCATCACAATCTGCTGGAAAGACTTAATCTTTCAACAATTTCCCCAATCATCACAATCTACTGGAAAGACTCTCAATCTTTCAACAGTTACCCCAATCATCACAATCTGCTGGAAAGACTCAATCTTTCAACAGTTTCCCCAATCATCACAATCTGCTGGAAAGACTCTCAATCTTTCAACAGTTTCCCCAATCATCACAATCTGCTGGAAAGACTCAATCTTTCAACAGTTACCCCAATCATCACAATCTGCTGGAAAGACTCTCAGTTTTTCAACAGTTTCCCCAATCATCACAATCTGCTGGAAAGACTCTCAGTTTTTCAACAGTTTCCCCAATCATCACAATCTGCTGGAAAGACTCTCAATCTTTAAACAGTTTCCCCAATCATCACAATCTGCTGGAAAGACTCTCAATCTTTCAACAGTTTCCCCAATCATCACAATCTGCTGGAAAGACTCTCAATCTTTCAACAGTTTCCCCAATCATCACAATCTGCTGGAAAGACTCTCAATCTTTCAACAGTTTCCCCAATCATCACAATCTACTGGAAAGACTCTCAATCTTTCAACAGTTTCCCCAATCATCACAATCTACTGGAAAGACTCTCAATCTTTCAGCAGTTTCCCCAATCATCACAATCTGCTGGAAAGACTCTCAATCTTTCAACAGTTTCCCCAATCATCACAATCTGCTGGAAAGACTCTCAATCTTTCAACAGTTCTTCAGTGTGTGAGGTACTCAATAAATCACCAGCTGCCAGAACTTCCCTCTCTGTCTGCTAGTGTATGATATATTGATCTTAACTGTCATGCTGGTTTTGCTCTTCCACATCATAACTGGTAGTCTGGTAGTCTTAGTTTCAGCTTCATAGCAAATGGGTCACCCCTCTTTGCTCCGCTCCTGTGCCAACGAAAAACACACAGAATGTTTATCACAGTATTAGTATTGCAGTTCATCATTGATGGTAGCAGAAGTCGCCAACAGATCAGAAGTTGCCCACGCGATCAATTTTAATCACATACGGGCACCACAACACTGCACGACAGGCATCGCGCCATTTTCTGAATCTACAATTCACACCAACACGTTGGTCACAGTCGAAAAAACATACCAAATGCAATCCGCAGCTCACAGGGTCACGCCACGTATTCAACTCAGAAGCTGGGCGACGAAACTATATCCAGTCTACAAATGGAGCAAAAATGCATCGGCCACCGTCCGGCAGAAGCAAAAAATTTGCATCTGTTTCGAACAGTGCCGCTGCCTAACGTCTTTTTTTACCGGAATTCATAACTAAACCATCCTGTTTCTCTAATGTGAAAATCCACGTTGCACAGTATTCTACTAGTTCTGCTCAGGTATTTGATTGGCTAGGCTCCAAGACTGCCAGATTTGTGAGCTGTGCTGAGATTCTCTAGTGTGATCCTTGGGAGAAGACTGAGCACCCACAGAGGTATCTATGAGTAACTGACATAATCCTCAGACAAAACAACACTCAAGACTTACTTATCCCTGTTAGTCCTAGAGATGAGCTGTAGATGAGAGAATGTGTATGTCTGCCCTTCAGCCTGGTGAACTTCCCTGTGAACATCTTGACAGTCATCAGCCAGTCTGATGATGGCCAGAGAACCTGCTGCATCCTCCACCAACAGCTGAAACCTGAAACACAACCTCACCAATGAGAAGTCACCCATGAACAGTAGGATCCTCTTAGAGAACATACGGGGATTAGACACAGCTACACACACATACATTAACACAGCTACACACACATACATTAACACAGTTACACGCCCATACATTAACACAAATACTGGCTGCCCTCAGTGTACAGTAGGATCCTTTTAAAGAACATACAGGGATTAGACACAGCTACACACACATACATTAACACAGCTACACACACATACATTAACATAGTTACACGCCCACACATTACCACAGATTCTGGCTGCCCTCAGTGTGCTTATGGTAGAGCATATCTACTAGCGTCCAAGTTGGCCAAGGTTCAAACTTTACTCTTAGACAGGTCACCTTATAACTGCTCCAATAATGTGCCACAGAAAAAAAAATTGTCTTTCATTGTCCCATTTTAAATTTAGCGAAGAACTTGTCGGTCCCAGAAAAACCTTGAAGCTTGCAAAGTAAAAGCCTAAGGCAGCCACCAGATGTGCCAACATTAACAGTCTCCCGCCAGAATTGTAGCTCACTTTTGATGCAAAAAGTCAATCACAAAAAGCCCGTATGCACACACCCAATACTGCACAAATACACATCATTCCGAATGTAATCAGCCACCTTTATACACAACAGCAGCGGGCACAAAACAAACACAATTCACAGTATCACACCAAGTACTAACACAACTAAACACACCATAAAATATGGCTAAAAAGCTCAAAAGAAGGAATGGAAATGACAGGCACAAATATAACAGAATGTTTCGACCAAAGTCTTTATCATCTGAGTACTGAATGCAACAAAAACATGACAGAAAACTCAATGGACAAGACAACAGAGCATCTAAACAACCAAGGTCAACAAGAAATACATAATCTTCAACTCAGAAGCTGGGTGACAGAACCCTTGGACTCCCAGTAAAAAAAATGGGGAAACTGCATTAGCAAACCGAGTCTGGAAACAAGTAACCTTTGCAAGCGTCAGTGGCCAGCTGACCTGTCCACCATATTGGGCAAGAAGGCCGAGGGTACACATCTAGAATGCAGCCCTCGATGATGACACCACTGTTCTTCATTTAGCTAACCAATGATGCCATCAGTAAATAATGAAGCAGCCATTTCCCCAACTGCAAGTGGACTGGGATTATGAACCAACCCCACAGTTTTATCAGTCCGGCAAGAGTTGATGAGTGAAGTGGCCAGCTAGGTTATCTTTATTTCCAAAGATATTTTCTGGTCCCAAGCAGAAGCTGGGTGGTCCTGGGTATCCAGATGAACGTTTCAACAGAACTTCATGAATGGGGGATTCAAACAAATGACTGTCAGATTGTAATACAAGGAGGCTACCCATTGTACTAACACCAATGCCACAGTCTAATCACTTTAGTTCCAATATTTAGACATTCTCATGATCCGACAGTCGAATATTCAAAAAGTCAAATATTCAGAGAGTCTAATATTCAGAAAGTCAAATATTCAAAAAGTCCAATGTTCATACAGTACACTGTTCAGATAGGTTAATGTTCAGATAGTGCAGTATTCAGACAGTTTAATGTACAGATAGTCCGATGTTCTACAATGTTCAGACAGTACAATGTTCAGACAGTACAATGTTCAGACAGTACAATGTTCAGACAATTCAATGTTCTACACTGTTCAGACAGTCCGATCAGACAGAACAATGTTCTACAATGTTCAGGCAGTCCTATCAGACAGAACAATGTTCAGACATTACACTGTTCAAACAGTACAATGTTCAGACCGTCTGATCAGACAGTACAATGTCCAGACAGTACAATATTCTACAATGTTCAGACATTACACTGTTCAGACAGTACAATGTTCAGACATTACCATATTCTACAATGTTCAGACAGTCCGATCAGACAGCACAATGTTCAGACAGTCCAATGTTTTACAATGTTCAGACAGTCTGATCAGACAGTACAATGTTCAGACAGTCTGATCAGACAGTACACTGTTCAGACAGTTTAATGTTCAGACAGTCTGGTCAGACAGTACAATGTTCAGACAGTCTGATCAGACAGTACACTGTTCAGACAGTACAATGTTCAGACAGTACACTGTTCAGAAAGTACAATGTTCAGACAGTCCAATGTTCTACAATGTTCAGACAGTCCGATCAGACAGTACAATGTTCAGACAGTCCAATGTTCAGACAGTCCGATCAGACAGTACAATGTTCAGACAGTCTGATCAGACAGTACACTGTTCAGACAGTACAATGTTCAGACAGTCTGGTCAGACAGTACACTGTTCAGAAAGTACAATGTTCAGACAGTCCAATGTTCTACAACGTTCAGACAACGCAATTGTGTCACCTGTGTTTCCATGTGTCCATTCCTCGATGTCGGAAAACTCTTAACACTGTAGCAGTGAAAGGCGGAAGAAGTGAACTGTCAGCCCTGACTCTCTCCAGGCTCTCCAACAATGTCCGCTTGGGCTCCTGGCTGACGGCGGGATGATCTGGCAGCGCTGCAATTGTGTGTAGTGTAGCAGAGTGTCTGACACTGCAGACACCGGTATCACTTGCTGGCTTCAACTGTGGATGATCATAAAACAATGACCCCATAATATTGATGCAACAGCAATCATTGCCCGCTAGGCTGGAGTAATCAAACATAACCTCTTTCATTCTGAGTAGTTAACAATGCAGCCAGAGTGGCTAGTAGCCTTCTGACTGATGCATTCCAGGTTACATTGTCTGTCTGGATTTTACCCAACATAATGAAAGTCTGGTTGTCCCTGGGAGTGGATACAGAGCCCTGGGAGTGGACACGGAGCCCTGGGAGTGGACACGGAGCCCTGGGAGTGCATGTGGAGCCCTGGGAGCGCATGTGGAGCCCTGGGAGTGGACGTAGAGCCATGGGAGTGGACGTAGAGCCATGGGAGTGGACATGGAGCCCTGGGAGTGCACATGGAGCTCTGGAAGTGCACGTGGAGCCCTGGGAGTGTATGTGGAGTCCTGGGAGTGGATATGGAGCCCTCAGAGTGGACTTGGAGCCCTGGGAGTTGACATGGAGCCCTGGGAGTGCATGTGGAGCCCTGGGAGTGGATGTGGAGCCCTCAGAGTGGACTTGGAGCCCTGGGAGTAGACACAGAGCCCTGGGAGTGGACACGGAGCTCTGGGAGTGGACACGGAGCCCTGGGAGCGCATGTGGAGCGCATGTTGAGCCCTGAGAGTGGACATGGAGCCCACAGAGTGGACTTGGAGCCCTGGGAGTGGACATGGAGCCCTGGGAGCGCATGTGGAGCGCATGTTGAGCCCTGGGAGTGGACATGGATCCCATGGAGTGGACTTGGAGCCCTGGGAGTGGACATGGAGCCCTGGAAGTGCACATGGAGCTCTAGGAGTGCACGTGAAGCCCTGGGAGTGCATGTGGAGCTCTGGGAGTGGATATGGAGCCATCAGAGTGGACTTGGAGCCCTGAAAGTGGACATAGTGCCCTCAGAGTGCATGTGGATCCCTGGTAATGAATGTTAAGCCCTGGGAGTGGAAATGGAGCCCTGGAAGTGGACAAGGAGCCCTGAGAGTGGAATTGGAGCCTTGGGAGTGCATGTGGAGTCCTGAGAGTGGACATGGAGCCCTGAGAGTGGATGTGGAGCCCTGGGAGTGGACATGGAGCCCTGGGAGTGGACATGGAGCCCTGGGAGTGGACATGGAGCCCTGGGAGTGGACATGGAGCCCTGGGAGTGGACATGGAGCCCTGGGAGTGGACATGGAGCCCAGGGAGTTGACATGGAACCCTTAGGGGTACACAGAGCACAAGCTGGGAGCCGTCAGCAACTGGTGAATGAACGTTCCTACCTGAGCGATCTGAAGGGCCAGTACTGGACACACTGAGGCCTGACAAGCTTGGGAGGATAGGTGAGGATCTGCAAGTGAAACAATGTCATCAATATCAAGTGTGTCAACACAAACAAACATACAGACAAACAGCAGGCACACACTTCTGTACAAACTGAAACATGTCACACAGTACCAGACACCAACAGGGCAGTGGGTCATCATCATCATCATGTGCCTTGCTAGACAGCATTCATGTCTCTGCACCAATCTCAGTACTTGGATAACCAATCAGTTCTAGTGAAGACATCTCCTTGCATTCTTGTCAGACCATCCAGCATTATTTCTGTCTGTCTGTCTCTGCTTTTCCTGTCACTGATCATTCCAGCTGTCAGTATGCACTTTCATCAAATGACCAGAAAACATAATTTTCCCACTGTTATAGATGTCTATCAGACAGCCAACGTCTGTGACTTTGGTGTTGCGAACGAACTTCATAATGCCAGGGTGATGGGTTCGATCCCAGCTGCAGGCTTTGCGTGGTATCGAGAAGCTGACCGTCCAGAAAGAAATGGCAAACTACTGGACGTAAATTTGCCTAGAAAAACCACAACAGCCAAAACAATCCTGGGGTTGGTTCTGCAATGTCCTGTAAAGGATATGCAACAAATTTATTTTTTATAGCTGTCTATTGTTTTCTACAACCCCTAGCCTCCTCCAGATTGTTACTGACTGGCAGGCTGATGTACTCACACCATGTGCCTGAGAAAGCACATTTGTGCAGCCCCAAAGTTGTTGCTGACTGGCAGGCTGATGTACTCACACCATGTGCCTGAGAAAGCACATTTGTGCAGCCCCAAAGTTGTTGCTGACTGGCAGGCTGATGTACTCACACCATGTGCCTGAGAAAGCACATTTGTGCAACCCCAAAGTTGTTACTGACTGGCAGGCTGATGTACTCACACCATGTGCCTGAGAAAGCACATTTGTGCAACCCCAAAGTTGTTACTGACTGGCAGGCTGATGTACTCACACCATGTGCCTGAGAAAGCACATTTGTGCAGCCCCAAAGTTGTTGCTGACTGGCAGGCTGATGTACTCACACCATGTGCCTGAGAAAGCACATTTGTGCAGCCCCAAAGTTGTTGCTGACTGGCAGGCTGATGTACTCACACCATGTGCCTGAGAAAGCACATTTGTGCAACCCCAAAGTTGTTGCTGACTGGCAGGCTGATGTACTCACACCATGTGCCTGAGAAAGCACATTTGTGCAACCCCAAAGTTGTTGCTGACTGGCAGGCTGATGTACTCACACCATGTGCCTGAGAAAGCACATTTGTGCAACCCCAAAGTTGTTGCTGACTGGCAGGCTGATGTACTCACACCATGTGCCTGAGAAAGCACATTTGTGCAACCCCAAAGTTGTTGCTGACTGGCAGGCTGATGTACTCACACCATGTGCCTGAGAAAGCACATTTGTGCAACCCCAAAGTTGTTGCTGACTGGCAGGCTGATGTACTCACACCATGTGCCTGAGAAAGCACATTTGTGCAGCCCCAAAGTTGTTGCTGACTCGTGAGGTGACACTCCAAGACTGGCTGCCTTAGAGCACAACAAATCTGACACTAAATTCACCCGCTGAGTAGACCACACCTTTAGTCCTTACCCACACAGGACTGTAGGTGACACCAGGCTGGTGCAGTCGTCACAGCTTCCCAGTTATCACTTCTTTGGAGGTTGAACAGGGCATCTGGGATCTGCCATGTTGGTCTGGCATCCAGATTTAGATGTTTTCATCTCAGAACAGCATGGTTAAGCTTTAGGTGGTAGCCCATAGGGAGAAACCAACTGACTGACCAAACAAAGCCTAGAGAAGGGCTACACAAACAAGGCCAGAGACAAACAGAACAGGGAAAAGGAGAAAGAAGAAACAAACCTACAGGACAAGGGCAGAGAAAAAAGTGATGTTGATGATGGCAAGATGGAGACCGAAACATAACATACCTGTAGAGCATGGGCACCTCCAGAATGCTGAAGACAGTACCCTATGTTGAACATCTGCTGTTGCTGGAGTCAGTTGTTGGCTGACACCTGGACAGATCCTCACATAGTGTGTACACAGGTATGTCTGCAGGCCGCTGTCCTCCTCTAGCTGTTGCCTGCAGTACAGTCACGGTTGAGGTGTACATGGATGCATATACGTATGTGTGCATCTGTGTGTATGTACAAGTGTGGTGTCTGAGAGATTCTGACAGTACACAGGAATATTTGCATGCAACTGTTGCCTTAATGCCCTATTTTGGCACATATAGATGTACACAAAGTCCTTCAATTAAAACTTGACTGGCTTTTTTTATGGGCAAAACAAAACAAAACAGCATATCCTCCTCAGAAACTTATCTCAACAATTCAACTACCCACAGAGCAGTTTTCAGGGTTTTCAACAAAATTAAAATGTTAATCATTGGCTCTATGTTGCATACATAACAATGCAACTTTCACTAGCTAAACAAAATAGTGGGCTACTTGTCATTTGCTAACCAGGCAGTGTTACAATGCCACATCATGGATGAATGGTGCCTGTTTGAATGACATGTTCTGCTTTATGGATGAATGGTGCCTGTTTGAATGACATGTTCTGCTTCATGGATGAATGGTGCCTGTTTGAATGACATGTTTCCTTTATGGATGAATGGTGCCTGTTTTAATTATATGTTCTGCTTCATGGATGAATGGTGCCTGTTTGAATGACATGTTCTGCTTCATGGATGAATGGTGCCTGTTTGAATGACATGTTCTGCTTCATGGATGAATGGTGCCTGTTCGAATGACATGTTCTGCTTCATGGATGAATGTTGCCTGTTTGAATGACATGTTCTGCTTCATGGATGAATGGTGCCTGTTCGAATGACATGTTCTGCTTCATGGATGAATGGTGCCTGTTTTAATGACATCTTCTGCTTCACAGATGACCTCTTTGTTTTGGCCATAATAAAATAAACAGTCTTATTATTTGTGGGACTGTGTATGTGTATGCATGCATGTGTGGAGTCCGTGAGTGTTTGCATGTGTGAATGAGACAGAGACGGACAGAGAGAGAAAGGGAAAGAGAAATGCTAATGGTGTGTGTACAGCAGTGTCCCCGTAAAACTGTCCTGCAACTCTTGCCTGGAATACACACATGGTTAAGACTTAAAAAGAAAAGGGGGAGGGGGATGAGAGAGAAAGGGGAGAGGGAGAGAAGAGGAAGATAGGGTGTGTGTGAAATAAATAAAAAGACATATTAAGTTAACAATCAAAGAAAGAGACACTCACCAGGGGGCAAACACTTGCACCAGCATACCAGGCTTCAAGGACAACATGTGAACCGTCTCACTGGCAAACAGGGCCCGGCATGATTTGGTCCCACCACCTTCGACCATCAAGTGGCATCGAGACAGAAACAGAGAACACTGCTTCTCCAGGGATTGCAGTCGCAGCAGCAGAGATCTGCTACCGGTGTCTGGAGGAATTTAGTTTATGGTCACAGTCAACGCGTGGCAGGCACAAGGTGACAGTTGTTATATGATAACATCATTTCCTCGGTTTACACAAGGTCAAGGTTCATTTCCCTTCATCAATTTCCTTCTGTATATGAGTCTTCACAAACAAACTTGTGCTAGCTGTTTGACAGCGCTGTCAATCAGAAACATCCAACTGTCTATTACCAGGCTTAAATGGAAAGCACGAAATAGTCACACTAAACTAACTTGCTTGTCACAAGACATGAACCAAGAGGGTTGGTGTGGTATCAGCTACCTCATTCTCTGCAAAACTTTGGCTGCAAATCCATGTCATCATTAACAAATCTATACAAGGTTCAGGGGAGAAGGTGGAAGACAAAATACTGCAGAAGAAGAAAATGATGACGGAGGAGTAGGAGTGTCATGAAAACCAATAGTCCCTCTGGACAGAGGACTGAACTGTCACCACTGTGATGGAATACCAGTGTGCCATCTTTTCTCTAAGACTAACTCCTTCTCTATGAAACAGTTCAACCACTGTCCGGCAGTCACACTACACACTTTCATCCTCAGTTTCAGTTCAAAGGTTACCTGGACTTACCACAAAAGGTACCACTTTTCACAGAATGGTGCCAGAATCTAACTGAAGCCTTTTCTCTGGTAATCAGACGGGTCAACTGTTCAGCCAGACTTCCTCTGCAAGTCAGAAGAAACTATTCAACTGGTAATCACAAAAACAGAAGAAAACATTTGCAAACACAATACCAACAAGATGTACTGAACTAAACAGAAGGTAAGTGGAATATGTTCAACAAACAATCATCTGTCGACAGATTTGCTGCATGCGATGAAGTAGAGAAAAAAAACAGAAGGGAAGTGGAATATGTTCAACAAACAATCATCTGTTGACAGATTTGCTGCATGTGATGAAGTAGAGAAAATAAAACAGAAGGGAAGTGGAATATGTTCAACAAACAATCATCTGTCGACAGATTTGCTGCACGTGATGAAGTAGAGAAAACAAAACAGAAGGAAAGTGAAATATGTTCAACAAACAATCATCTGTTGACAGATTTGCTGCATGTGATGAAGTAGAGAAAACAAAACAGAAGGGAAGTGGAATATGTTCAACAAACAATCATCTGTCGACAGATTTGCTGCAGATGATGAAGTAGAGAAAACAAAACAGAAGTGAAGTGAAATATGTTCAACAAACAATCATCTGTTGACAGATTTGCTGCACGTGATGAAGTAGAGAAAACAAAACAGAAGGTAAGTGGAATATGTTCAACAAACAATCATCTGTCCACAGATTTGCTGCATGTGATGAAGTAGAGAAAACAAAACAGAAGGGAAGTGGAATATGTTCAACAAACAATCATCTGTCGACAGATTTACTGCATGTGATGAAGTAGAGAAAACAAAACAGAAGGGAAGTGGAATATGTTCAACAAACAATCATCTGTAGTCCACAGATTTGCTGCACATGATGAAGTAGAGAAAACAAAACAGAAGGGAAGTGGAATATGTTCAACAAACAATCATCTGTAGTCCACAGATTTGCTGCATGTGATGAAGTAGAGAAAACAAAACAGAAGGTAAGTGGAATATGTTCAACAAACAATCATCTGTCCACAGATTTGCTGCATGTGATGAAGTAGAAAAAACAAAACAGAAGACACATCAACCTCATCCCATAAACAATCTTAAGCCACCAAATCCAGTCAATCATGAACAAGTTTAAAAAAGGCTTGGCTTGAGTTGGATGACAGCCTATGCTCCACAGGGATGATTACAATTAAAACATTGTGATTCATACCCAGTCTTCTCTCTCCATCTGATGACACCAAGTGTTCGTAGGTCTGTTTGGATATTATCTCGCCATCGTATTCTTGATCTGCCTTGTGGTCTACGACCATTCAGCTCCGTTGTGCATACACTTTTTAACCGTCATCAGACATTCTCTCAATTTCCCCGGCCATTTTAGTCTATTAACTCTCATGATGCCAGTAATCAATGGTGATTTAAACATTATGAATTTCATTGCTGCTTATCACTCTCTCTTCCCCGCTGTTTGCATCTTTAATGGGTCCACAAACTTTTGTTTTCGAAAATTTGTAATAAGGCTTCGTCATCTTGGTGTTGCGAGACAGATATTTTGACTTTAGCAGATGTTGAAGGGCATAATATACTTTATTTCTAGATTGTATTTCTTCTCTCAGCATGTTGGAGCAGACGAAGTTTGCATCCAAGTACTGATGGTTCCGTTTTGTTTGATTTTCTTCATATTATTGACTTGTTTGTGGTCGGAGTTTGTATCCCTTCCCTGTCTTGTTATTATCATGTATTCTGTCTTATTTTCATTGATAACTAGTCCCGTTTTGCGAGCAGCTTTTTTTTTTTAAAGAGAGTCAGTGTTTTTACAGTCTCTGGTTCCTTTTTTCCAAAGATATCAATGTCATCTGCATAACCAAGTACTCTTGTAGTTTCTCCTATAGTACACTCTTGTTTCAATTTCCCTATAATTTGCTTCCTTGCTTTAAACCAGATGTTATTTTGAAAAGGGTCTGACTTTCTGTCTTTATAAGTGTCTTTAAAATGTAGTTTGGTCATGGTAATTAACATTTTTGGTATTCGAAAGTCCTTCACAGAATGCCATAAACTGTTTCTATGTACACTATCATGTGCCATACTATATAGAAGAATATCACTATTGGCTACAAGCTATCAGATACTATTGGCAGATACTGCTAAACTGGCTAAAACCATATGTCAAAGATATATTGGGTGATTGCCAAGCGGGTTTCCGACAGAAAAGATCACAATCGATGAGAAACTTTAATCCTAGAATTTACCTGACACATTTCCTGCTCTTTTTAGCAGAATCTTGCTGACAGTTCACAGATGGGTCGGCCTTCTCAGGTGTTTTGTGTGTCTGCAGGGCTCTGACCCAGTCGCTGGCCCGTATTTTCTCACTGTGGCTGGAGGACGATGGGGAAGTCGTGCCACTGCTGATGTCCACCGGTAAACTCTGTGGGAAGGGGAGACAATCAAATATGTGGACAAACAAAATCTCACATGTACTGCTAGAGGAAGGAGATCATGGGCAGACAATTCATGCTTTCGGTAACAGACTATCATGTTATCAGTGCCAGACATGGACAAGGCATGGGGAATCAGAACAGAAAATAACTATCTGTAAAACGTGTTGTCTCCGCAAGGTCACTAACAACACGTGAAGAGACAGGGTTACAAATACCCGCATCAGAGAGAGAGCTGAAATAAGACTGTGTCAGAATTTTATTCACAAACAAAGAATGAAATAGTTCGGCCATCCTGTGAGAATGCAGCCAGACCAAACTAAATATGAGACTCTTTACAGCAGAACATCTGGGAGGAAGGTGGGAAAACCAAGAAAGAGATGGATAAATGGTGTAACTGAAACCTGCAAAAAGATGAACAAATCCACCGCCCAAGAAGCGCAAAACAAATACGGAATCCGCAACACTAGTTTCTCTATCTTCTTCGTCCCCTTCTGGCTTTCAAATTCCTACTGGAGCACAGGCCATTACCAGCAGATGGATGCTGCAACTACAGTTCTCTTCAGGATAAGCTAGCCAGCCGTATACTAATAACTCAGATTTCTCAAATGCAAACAACATTCAGGTTCTGGGTCAGGACTACAGTCCAGAAGTAGACCAACAACCAGAACTTTCCGCAGGAGTTTCCAGCAGGTGAACCTGAAGAAGAGACATCTCCACAGTTCACCACTTATAACATACACAGTAGGTTAGAATAGCTGGCCAAATTGTTCAGATCACTGGGTCCACATATGGAAGACCTAAGTTCAAATCCTCAGTAAGTCATGGATTCTGTCTGTCAGTGACAAAAATAAAAACCTAACCTACAGTGCATGGCAACAGCACTAGCCATGCGGCTCTAAATGTCCAAGCTCAAAGAACCCCATCCCTCCCCCACCCTCCACCACAAACAAGTGATAAATACAGGCAGTAAGACAGTAATGGAACCAGTCCTTTGCTTGTTGTTTTGTTAAGTGTCAGTGTTAGCAAGCTTTGCTGGTGGATCCTGGTCAAATGGGCACATCTGTGAACTGGCCGATAGTTTATCTGGAATGTAAACATAAGGAAAATAGTCAGAGCTTCATGTACATGTGTCGATACTGCCTTCTGTCCTTCACTACAAGGACCACTCCTGTATCACACAGGTAGGTTTCTCTATATACGTGTGTCATTAGTTAGCAATATAGGATGTGAACACTAAAAAGATGA
Organism: Candidula unifasciata; assembly: GCA_905116865.2. Lineage (NCBI taxonomy): Eukaryota > Metazoa > Mollusca > Gastropoda > Stylommatophora > Geomitridae > Candidula > Candidula unifasciata. The sequence goes on from CAJHNH020000593.1 coordinate 159,893, forward strand.
TTACATACAAAACGAGCAGCAAAAGAAAGTAAGGGAGGGTTATGTCCTCCTTCCATTCCCCCTGCTCATTGTCTATGTAGGAAAGTTGTGTGTCGTTTACAGGATGTTGCAGAACCAACGCCAGCATTTTTGTTTGTGTGATTTCATCAGACAACTTTACGTTTTGTAGTTTGTCAGTGTTTGTGAACAGTGGGCCTTCAATACTTCTGTCAAAACCAAAGATGCTGCCAAATCACCCACAGCTGGATTCAAAACCCGGCACCTTAGAACTGAAAAGCGCATTTTGAACGGCTCAGGGACAGATGAGAACCTATACAAAAAAGCATCATGCAAAACAATAAACAGACTATGAGATCTGTGATGGTTTTCACTTCCTCACAACTGGCAGAAACACATTTCAGCAGCTCAGATATGCAGAATGACACAGTCTTCCTCTCAAGCAGTACAACAAGATCAGAACAGCGAATCCGGCCTCTGAACAGACATAGCTAAGATTACTAGCTGATTCTGAACTGACTTCTTCATCTTCTTAAAGTCCATGCCGTGTGGTGTTGGTAGTCATGTCTATCCACAACCTTCTGTCCCATGTACTTTTAATCAACTCTGACACAGATGATCTTCCATGCCATGATGTCAAACCGCCTAGCATCTGTTCTCTCGGTCTCCTTCTGCCTCTCCTCCCCTCCAACTTTCATACCGACACGATGTACTCCAGTTTTCTCCTTCTCATCACATGACCACAGAATGTAGATTGTCTCTTTCTGATGTAGGAAATCAGTTCTTTTCGTGAGTCAGTTTCTTTCAAGACGTCTTTATTACTGTATTTATCTGTCCGAGGTATTCTCGTCATTCGTCTTTAAAACCACATCCGGACTGAGAGCCAGTCTAAAATATCATAATAATTAGACAAGTAAAGACAAAAAAAGGTAAAGTCGGAAGATGTGAACCAGCCTTACTGCATACGGTTATAAACCATAAGTGCTCTGCCACCAGTATGGACAGCTCATAAGAAACTGTCCACCTGTGTCACCATTCGCACATAACTCTGTAGCTACAGCCACGTTCCTCCATTTCCCCAAAGTGTTAACTCTGGTACCCATTTCCTAGTGGCTGGGTGAACCCCGGGAACCGCCCGGTTTCAAACACCAGCCGTGGGGCTGCAGCGAGTCGCAGATGGATTTGAAAGCGAGTCTCCTATTGACTGCACTTACGTGGCCCCTAAGTGAAAGTAAAGACAAATAAGAACAGTAATCAAATGTAATAGAGTCATGAGTAAACAAACCCTGCTCATGTGTTTACACATTCACAGTCTTGGTCACAGTTACCTCCTGCTGCTGCTCATCCTCCTGCACACTGGCTGGCAGGAAATCAGCTGGCTGCTGCTCATCACCAACACTTGTAGCATGACTGGATGTTGTCTCTATATCTGAACCAACAATGTCTCCATCCATGTCCGCAGGCTCTGGTTCTGTATCTGACTCCACATCAGAAATCTGACCAACAGATTCTTGACTTTCCCCTGCCCATGACTTCTGAACCCTAGCACCCAAACGTCGACATCTTGAGAACGAACCTTGAGTCAGCTTTGGTTTACGACTCTGAGTCACAGGTAAGGTATCCCTGGCAAGTGATGACATTTGTTTGATGTCATCAAATGATGATAAAGTCCATGACACTTTGCTTTGTTTCTCCCTTGCCCCATGGCATCGGTTGGATTGTGTGGCAGACCTCACTGGCGATACATTCTGAGTAGATGTTGAAGGATTACTACCAGGTGATGAAACTGTTTCAATGGCAGCATACTGGCTCCAACATCCCTCTTCACTGGCACACACTAGGTCATCAGAAGTGAAAGCGGTTGTGGTTTGGTGAGTCAGACTTTGAGTGTTAGAGACTGAAAGCTGTGATGGTGTTGGACCAACTGTTTCAGAGAAGTCAATGGCATGTGTAGATAGTCTCTTCCTTTCCCTCTGGCAGGATTCTCTTAGCACTCTCTTCCTGACTTCTGGGCATCTTGCAGCAGGTGAACATTCATCTGAGGAACTTGAGGACCACGTAATATCCTCTGTCTGTGATATCAGGCCTACAAATACATCATTTGTTACAGATTATACTAGACATTCATCAATACAGCTGAAATAAAAAATCATCACTATAAATTTATCTAAAAAGCTGAAAACATGATTCTAAATGTATTTAAGCAGTTGACAAAACAGTTATAAATGAGTCTAAACAGCTAACAAACGTGGTTTTAAATTTGTCTAAACAGCTAACAAAACAAGGTTATAAATTTGTCTAAACGGTTAAGTTATGATTTGAAACTGATGAGGTGTTTACTAATGACTCAACATTACTTGAATGTGCTCACACTTGCACAATCGTAGTCTTCCCAATCTAGTCCTCCCTTCTGTTTATCCTGTGCAATCCTTTCCATATCATGAATGGATGGTCTCTTTCAACCATGTTCCTCTTTGTTTCTTCAATCCATTTCTTTACCCTATTAGTACTTGTCTGGTGAGTGTTTATTTCTCCTCATGATCTGTCCACTACATCATCATCTTCTTTGTCTTGTAAGTTGTCAAAAGCAGTTGTGCAGATATTTCTCTATTTCCATCACTTTTCTGAATAAACAAACTGAACAGAAAATTAAAGTTTTACAAGAAAAGTCATAGAAAGGCAAGGAGGAACACCCCACCACACACAAATAAGAATTATAATAGCAGATTGAAAACAAACCACAACAGAACTGAAACAGCATCACAGAAATAAAACTTCAGCCATTAAAAGAGATAAAAACACTGTTTAAGGGTGTCTTCTTATGTATGTTACACCCCCCACCACCCCCACACTGGAGCACAGACCTTCACCCATCCCATGCTAAGTAAGTAAAGGACCCTTTTCCATGCCTTTAGGGGTATAGGGCTAGACCTATATTTTTATAGACCAATCGGCACAAGATGGGTGATGTGGTCAGCATCACTCTCATGCTAAGCCCTTGACAGATTTGCTCACAAGTGACTGGATTTTGTAGCTAAACTTGTGATCACAGGCAGACATGATGAATCACAACCCCCCAGTCAGGACAACATGAACCATGTCCAGTAAGATCAACAGCTTGTCAGTTGGGTCTCTGCCTGGGACTATACAAGTTCACTCTTTTTCACGGGCCCTTAAAATAGCAGCCAGGCTGATAACTGTGCCTTCTGGTCCAACATATCTGATTTCAGCAAATCCTTAATTAGTTTGCTATTATGACAAGCTTGTCAAGAGCTCTCCAGACAGGGGCCCAGCCTGTGTGTCCAGGTCAGTCCTGCTGTCTCATGACCTCAGCTACTGAGATCATTTAGCAAGATACCTGATTATCATAGTCATGGTTGTTAACATGATTGACATGTTTTATTTTTTAGTAAAGCTCCCTTTACACACAACTGGCGCACGGGGCATATGAGGCTAAATTCAGATTTGGGCTATCCTCCAAACATCGGCCACAAATTATGGTGGCCAAAAACAGGGCCTCAGTCACATGTAGATTGCGGACTTCCGGCGACTTAAATTTGTGGACTTTCGGCGACTACCGCCATCGCCGAGTATCTCCTGCGCCGCTACGCGGGGCTAAACTAGATGGCTAGGAATCACGCTGCAGGAGATGCGGAAGCTGCTGCTCGTGTCCCAGCCATCAAGTTTAGCCCCGCTCCGCGGTATAGCGGCATGGGAGATACTCTGGGCGGTGGCGGTAGTCGCCAGAAGTTTGCAATTTACATGTGACTGAGGTCCTGTCAGGGTGTGTTTTTGGCCGTCATAATATGTGGCGTTTTTCGGAAGATAGCCTAGACCAATCGGCCCTTGGTGGGTTATATGGTCAACCTCATGCTGGCCGCCTTTACTTCCCAGGACTTGACCTGGTAGCCATTTAAGGCAGGCAGCCAGTCATTTTGTTATTTAGGGGTGGGGAGATAACATCTAACTCCATGCAGATTTGAACCCATAACGACGGTTTACATAATAATTACTCACTTTTGTTAGTATCAAAATCCTGCAGCAAATCCCCTCGTTTCCAAGCGACAGATGAAACATCTTGTGCTGCTACTTTCCACTTCTCCTTTGGGGCTGTGGTAGTGAGAATCCTATCGCTAGTGGTGGCTGTCCCCCGAGCCTTGCCTGGTATGTGACAGTCTACATCAGGCAGCAGACGCCTGAATTTGTCTACCTCAGCAAAGCCTTCCCCGCAATGTTGCCACTGGGATCTCGGAGGGCCACTCATGTTAGAGACAATACTCGTTGTTGTGTGGTTTAGTGAAACACTTTTGCATGGGGCCTTTTTGTTTTACTGTTTGTATCTGCGGATATCTGTGGAGTCACTATACTACTTTAGTACTATTACTAGCCCGGCTCTCTAGCGGAATTGGCTAAACCGGATTTCGCGGAGACCGGGTGACGTACTCTAGGCACTACAGTTTCGGAAATTTGCGATCTTTTCGACAATTTCCGTTACCATAGAAACTGTTTAAAACTTGTTTCGGAAATGTCGGCTGGGGTTTCGGGATGGGTCCTAATCTCTCATGAAACTTTGCGATTGGTGTGGTTTTCACCCACTCTAAATAGCTGAAAACGGCGGGAAGGAACTCTAACAGCGCATGTCTACGAAAGCCGGACGTCTGTTTTTCTGTTAGTATCAGTTTGATTGAAAATAGCGGTAAATTCCGCTTTAACTGTTACTGTACCCGGTATGCTAGTTATAATTGAATTCTCCGTCCAATTTTACATTTGTGTATAAAAAAAATTTTCTGGTACGTGGCTAGGTAGATGTACAGTGACATTTTTTAGGCAATCGCATGCCGCTGAGTGAGCTGAGTCCTCATTGCCTGCCATCTTGTCCAATGACAGTCCAATGTCAACAAAGCCGATACAGAACTGCGCAGTAGGTTGCGCAGTCAAAAACTTCTTGTTTCTGGGTCACAAGTTTTAGCGGCTGTTTCTTACATCTCATCTCCACAAAAACCTACATATCTCAGCTCAGAAATGACATACAAGCCTAAATGAGGTACCATTGGAAAGAAATTGTTTACAGCTATCTAACTGTGCTGGTTTTATTGGTGTAGAGGGCATTTTAAAAATTTGACTGAAGTACCTACGTACTCCTTGTGGTCCGGGTTCAATCCCGGGGGTAGGCAGGAAAGCCACATTTTCTCCTAGATTTACGGTATTTACAATGGAATCAAGGCCGAAAGGTTGCGATATCCATAATACCGAGCCTAAGGGTTAACAACTCATGGCTTCTGGATACTAAAACAAACAAACAAGTACTATTACTAATTACACTACTAGTAGTTAACTTGAGTACCATCTCCGCAAGTGATAGCAAAAAAAACATGTAATATGCAATCCATTTTCTGATGCAGTCATGAAACAACATAAATCCAGCAGAATTTTTATTTTAAACATGTAAATGTGTTTTACAAATGACAAACGAAGAAAATATCCCAGAACAAGTCGAAGAAATGTTGCGGGGTGCCTGCAACAACTTCACGTCTGCCGCACTTTTGCTAAATCGTTCTCTGGTCCAGGAGAGCTCCACAACAAACACCTGCTTATCCCCATCACTGGATAAATCTTAAAGAAGAGACATGTGCGGCAGTGTTGGACTTAGAAGATGCCTACAATAAAGTACCATATGATTATTTAATGCAATTACTGCTTAAACTAGAAGTCAATCCTATTCTGATCCGCTGGATTGCTGCGGTCCTGTTCCAGAGAAAGATTGTACTAAGATGTGGTAGCTGGTCCTCAGAACCGCAAACGATATGTCCAGGCTTGCCACAGGGATCACCGCTATCACCAGTCTTATTCAATGTTTATACGGTGATGATCACTGAGCAGCAGTTGAATGGAAAGGGAAGGACTTTGTCATTTGCTGATGACATTTTGATTTATCGACGAGGGCGTGATAGACAGGAGATCGCCAGCACAATACACAAAGAACTCGATCGAATTGCCGCCTGGTGTGATGGTTCCAATGCCTATGTCAATCCCTCGAAGGCATCAGTGTCATGGTTCTCTTTGAACAATCACATTGTCAAGTCGGACTTACCAGAAGTGAAAATGCGTGATAATGTATTGATCAGAACCAACGTTATGACGTTTCTCGGGGTGAGGTTCGATCGCAGCTTGTCATTCAGGGAACACGTTGACCATGCGATAACAAAAGCACGCAAAGGTCTATCTGCAATGAGGATTATGGCTGCTTCCAATATCGAGCAAAGACTGCTGGTGCTTCTATTCTATGGTCTGGTCCTTTCCCCCATTGAATACGCTCTGGCCATCCTCACTGTCAGTGCTAACCAGATTGAACGACTCGAGAAGGTGCAAAATGAAGCCATGCGTATTATTTTGGGATGTACAAGAGACACATCTTGTGGAGCAATGAGGTATCTACTTGACTTTCCAACAATGAACCAAAGGATCAGGATGTGGAGGGCTCGGGCATACCTCAAAATATGTGCTGATAAGAAACACCCACTGCATCAAGCGCTTTTTAGTGAAAAGGGCGACAGACTGAAGAGGGGAAAATCGTGGCTAGGTCGGGCAGAAGATGTTATTAGGCAAATATGCAGCCTAACCGACATCATACCTGGTGCAGAATGGATACCTGTGCCTCAGGCGTTTATTTGTACATTTTCCTGTATTGTCACACTCAACAGGCGATGTAGAGAAGATAATCCTGTTGCTGTTAATGCAGAGGTCAACGCTCTCATCGGTGAAAATTCAGACGAAGCAGATGCACTAATCTATACAGACGGATCAGTTATACGCCAAAGAAGAAGCGCATGGGCATTTACAGCACGCTCAGCGGGCAGAACAGTCAAAGAAGCCAACGGCGCCTTCTCCATGACAACCAGCAGCATGACGATGGAGGGTGATGGCAGTGACGCAAGCGTTTGCCTGGCTTGAAACACAAAAATACACCCGCATATGTATACTCAGTGATTCAATGAGTATGATCCGGAGGGTTCAGGCAGGTTCAGTGCGAAGACAATGGCTTGAATCAATTCAGAAGTCCACTGTGCGAGGAGTCACCTTTATTTTTGTTCCGGGACACGCAGGCGTCGATGGAAATGAAAGAGCTGACAGGTTGGCTGGATCCGCTATCACTACCGACGGTCGGCCTATGGATCATGCTGATATTATCAATGCCCTCAGAGAAATGGGAAGGATAGAGGACTTTGGTGGCAGTGAATCCACATCACTCGCCAGAATGGCAGACTTGGGAATTAAGATCGGCACAGCAAAAAACGAGACGCACACCGGACACGTCAGAAGACTTGTTAATCAACATAGAACTGGTACTATTAGCCATCGGACGTTGGGATTCATACTGAGGGGAGGATCTGAGCACCTATGGACATGTCCGGAGTGCAATGATGATAACCTAACTAACTAACTAACTGGATAAATCATTGAGAAACGGTAGATCAAATGGTTTGGCAATCCCGTTAGAATGCAACACGATCAAATAGCATCATAAGCACTACATTTAAGAAGATCAGCTACAAGAACATGAGGATGGCCGCGAAAACATGAATCGACAGCGTTAAAGAGACGCTACGCCTTCACGGTATGACAATAGCCAGTGGCAGCTAACGCGCACTGGATCGCAAATTATTCCTCCCCACGCGGCATAACGGCAGAAGTGGGTTATGATGATGATCCCCATCAGTTCACATGTCATCATTATCAGGTGCCTTGAGGCTGCCGTGGGCATTGCATTTATGATTACTTGCGACAGAATGAATCAGTTCAAAGCTGCCTTGAGCCCGTCAATTTTTTTTTTTTTGGGGGGGGTGTAATATACACGTTCGCTTTTAAGCATTTGTCTTTATGCGTCCTGGTTTTTTTATTTTCTTGATTGAACTAAATTATTATTATTATGCAATTAAACAAAACTCTAACCCAAGGCTTCCCTGACAATAATGTTATAGGGTTAGGGGTCAGAGCTTGTTTCATTGTAATAGTCAACCATTATCCTATTAGATCCCTTAAATACCATGGATGGAATCCAGTCCAGCACCCTTGCCTTCTCTCATCAGCGTTCGCATCATGGTTTCTATTGGAGTTTAATCATTATTATTGTATATCTTGCTGCATGATGATGATGATGTTGGTCAACTTACTTTAAGCCTGGGAAGCCCAGATGTGTCATGTTATTCAGTTAGCAGTGACAGACTTTGGGACAGCAATGTGCTCTGCTAGGGGTTGTTTCTACACGCCACATTGCTGTATTGACGAACACTTAGTTGCTAGGACACACCAGAAAACGAATGTTCAGTTATGACCTTTATTCGCTGAATCAAACATCTCACTGACAGCGCATTCTTTCGTCCCTGTGGTCGCTATGAATGGCTGATTTCTGATGACCTGGCCAACTCTCTCGCATACTGATTCGCTCCGTTTGTATCTCTCGGATCGCACATCAATATCATACTAACACATTGTACCTGGTATTAGTACATGTTGAAACTGGCAATCAGGAAAACATTCATCACTGCTCTCAAACAATTATACGTGGTCACAAGTTCTCCATTCTCATCAGGTGTTCTCTCACATACGACCGCACGCAACCAGGTCCGAACTTCAACTGTCTTACTACTGTCTCTCGGTTCACGTCCTCCGTTCCAGTCTCATGCTTTTCTTGTATCCCTTTTTCGCTCACCACGGGATACTCGAGACCCACTTATCTCGCTTTCCTCTTGTATCACTGGTCCTCTGACCTTGTCCTCCCCATTGGGAACTCTCTGGGATTTTCCCCGGGAATTCACAACAATACAGGGACAAAGATGCCTTAACAGAGATGAATGGCAGGAGAGGAGAAACTGAGGGCGACACTGCCTCCACATAACAACTCAGTTTTACTTCTTCAAATTTGGAGTGTTTGTCTCTGTGCGGGTTCTGTAGAGAAAAGAGACCCTTTGCCTTCAACAAGCATGCCATAAAAGGCAACTAGTTAAGGATTTGCTGAAATCAGATGTGTTAGGCTGAAAGTTGCAAATATCACAGCCTAGCTATAAAAACTGCCCTTGTTTGGGTTAAAGCAGAAGCAAGGCGGTGTTTGGAAGCTCAGTGGTGGTGGTGATCACTGCCCTCTGCAGGATTGCTGTCTCAAGGATGAGAAGCGAATCCAAGAAACCCTGCTCAAAGATATTAGGGCACCTCTAGGTTGACAGTCAACTGTGTAGGTGGAAGGAGGAATTTACTGTGGTGTCTGATCTTACAACTGGACCGTCTCAACTCATGAGCCCTTCCCACAGGGCCCCATACTAATCTATGTTAAGTGGCTTGACAATATATATATATATATTTCTTTCTTTTAAATTAATTCTATGTGATATAAAACCAAAATTACATCCACATCCTCCCCTTGCATTTGTTGAAGCTCCAATAAAATAAATGTATGTTGTAATATTATCAACCATTTATATATCATTCCTCTGAGTGGTCGTTGTGGGGCTTCAGCACACTGGTTTGCCCAAGGACCCATAATGCTGTTAAGAGACCTCGACCCCTTCACCCCCCTTTTCCGAGACTGAAGTTTTTTGGGAGAAAATGCACTTCCTGGTAAAGTCTTTTTCTTTTTCATGTTCACCGGCTGTTAACTCCAGCGGAAAGTTCTGGTTGTTCATCCACCTTTGGACCTGTTTCAGAAGCTGATTGTGACTGTGAAATCATGGATAACAACGCAACAGGCAGGTTCACCAAGTTCTCTTATGGGCAGCTGCTTCAGTTTCTTTCTTTTTCTTCTAGTGCACTCCATCATGTGAAAACACTGTCTCAGCCAACTCACAAACCATATCAACCTCTGCCAGGAACACAGACTGACTACAGCAGGTAGGCTAATACAAACATTTAGTGTATTGTACAAAAACCAAACACGGAGTAAGCAAATCTTTTATTGCTTTCTATCACACTAACAACAAAGAATGTCTGCACATGTTATAAACAAAATAAAAGACCATACAACGAGAACGACGTGTCTACAGATCAGTAAATAAATGTAGTCATTCAAATGTGTGCCTGTAGACTAAAGGACAACATTCAACCAACAAGATTGGTTTTGCTCTCTTCTAAACATCTTCTATGAACTCACATGTCTGCTGCAGATCCTTCATGGTTCCCGCACATTTCACTCTTACGGCCAGGTGTCTTTTCAAAATTGTATGCAGAGTGGGCAGGTCTGCAAAATGTGCTGAGGTGTTTGTGGTCCTGTTTGACAGGCACACTGTGGGGACTGCACAATCTTTATTTTATGCATGTGGCAGTTGAGCCTGCAGTGTCCTGTTTGTAGATGGAAAATTGTTGTATGTTGCTTTCTGTTGAGTCTGCTGATGATGTCATCACTGATGATGACATGATCAACACTCAGGTATGGTAGGTAATGATCTGGTCTATGTGGCATAGATCAAAGGATCAACAAGACACAAGTGGCTGACGACTAGCGAGATCACAAGAAAGAGAAAAGGCAAGATGACAGGTAAAATTAGGTACAGGAAGCTCTAATAGCGTGTTTTACCGAACAAGATCACAGCAGCAGTAACAGGTGATCTTTCTTGACACAGCCACAATGTCCAGAGGACATTCACTATCCAAACAACAAAGGAGACGATCTCAAGTAAACAGTGACAGAATCAATGAGCCATCTGTGACTGTGTGTCTGTCAGCAGGAGTGTTTAGCTAATGCCTGCAAGTCATCTTGTGCGCGTGTGTGAGGCAGGGGTGATCATGATGGCAGCAATACTCCACACAAGGGCCTACCATGTGATGATATGCATACGGCAACACATGTAGTATTTACATACGTTCCGCAAAGGACTTTCACAAAATAATTATTAAATTCGCTGTGGCTGCTAAGATAGCACTAATTACACGTGAATGACAGACATCAAGTTGCTGAAGTCAATGAGAACTGGTCACCAACACAGTTTCACTAGCATCAAACTTGCTGCACTGGTGTCAGACTTGCTCCTGTGCTCCAACCTCACCATCAACTGTCACTGTTGGATAAATGGGCCTGCCTGGCATGTCAGCTAACCACAACAGCTTGTCAAGAAGTTTTGGCTGCCCTGGCCAGGATTCTCCGCTTCCACTCTTGATAATCTGCCTCTGATGTCTTCTGTTGCCTAGCATCTTTCCTGTCTTCTCCATCCTCCTCTAATCTTTGTGTTTGCGATCTTTCATCAGCTGCAGAATGGAAATTTTTAAATAATCAAACTGTATGTTAGACAAGCAGGATGATAACAGCTTCTGCCACAAAACTTTTGAACGGTTGCTGTCCAGCCACATCTGTGCCTGCTAGAGATCTGACTAGGCCTGGTCTATTACTAATCAAACCAATCTTGGATTTCATATCCGATTTGGTGAGCATTTTGCAATATTTCTGATCAGCCATCTTTGCTATCTTATTTGTAGGATGGTAAAAATCTCAGGATTCCCGTTGCTGCTACCTCTATTGTCCTGATAGCCAACTCACAATACTTTTAACCGCAACTTTTTGTTTTGTTTTTTGTGTGAACTGCTTTGTGAATTTTTCATGAGCTCTTTTAATGTAGTTTCCACAAGAGAGTTTGCCTCAACACTGTCTCGAACCATATCTGTTTGTCTACTTCTTTGCAAACAGAACCAATGACATTAAACTATGCTTCTTGGAAACAGTTCACTACAGATATGTTTTGCAGCCTTTACAGAATTGCTGTTTGCTGCTTCCTGGGCGACAGAGCTAATGCTATCATTTTCTATCGCTATAAGATATGTACCTCTTGAGATTTTAACTAATTTACTTAGTAGATGCTGATCCGACAACATTTCAGAATGAGTATGCTCTGTAGAGTTCATCTGATTCCGTAACACAGGCATGATCAAGCAGACCAGGACATGTCCACAGTTGTAAACCAGGTATATGGTGCTGAGGAACACACGGACAAACATCTCTAGGATCAGCTTACCTTGTATGTCAGCTTCTACCATGTCTATCAAAGTCCTCTTGTGACTGGTGGCTCTTACCGTCTTCCCTGTGGAAGTACACAACAGTAAGTAGTCACTCAAAGATTCACAACTGAAGACACATCACAATTATTTTTGATTGCTGACAGAAACACATGATCATGTTCAGATACTACTCCGCTGGCATGTTGCATTGTGGTTTACAGCTAGGCTGCCGTATCTGTGCCTTTGACCCATCACAGTCAATTTCAACAAACTCCTTTTCAGTGTGGGATCTGAGGCCCCATTGTGGGGGGGGGGGGGGGGGGGGGGGAACAAGAACTCACTGCTTTCCGGGCAGGCATTTCACAAGAGTCGACTAACTGGGGGTTTCCTTTGAAGTTGGAGTGCATCTGCCAGATTCCTCTGTAAAACAGATGTGCACACAACACTAATGTTCTGGAACAGGACTGGGGTCCACAAGTGGACAAACAACCAGGACTGTCTGCAAGTTTACAGCCAGTGAACGTGAAGAAGAACAAAGTTCTGGACTAGTTCCAGAACCCCAGAGTTGTATGCACATCCATTTTACAGATCTGACTAATTTATAGGCAGACTTTTGGTTCTTTGCCTCTTAGGTAGATGCATTCTGACTATGAAAGAAGCTCCCAATTAACTGACTTTTATGACAGACTTCTGGGGAGGCAGTGGGTCTATTCTTGTTTTATCCAACAATGGGGAATGTGCTGGGCTGAAAGGCTGCAATATCACAGTCTAGCTGTAAAAAATAGCCCTTGTAAGGGTGAAAGCAGAAGATAGCTGGTGTTTGGAAAAAGTTATAACACAGAAGGAGACAGGATATATTAGCTGAACGAACAAACAAACTTTATTTTCAAAGGGTCACAAATTGGGCACGTAGGCCCGTCTTACATTCGGCTCTTCCAAACACCCGTCTTTCACACTGCAGCTGTATTTTATCAAAAAGCATGTTATATGCATATGATAATGAACATTTCTCCATTTACCCCACAGTGTTAACTCTGGTACCAATTTCCTAGAGGCTGGGTGAACCCCAGGAACTGCCCAGTTTCGTACACCGGCCGTGGGCTGCAGCGAGTCACAGCTGGATTTGAAAGTGAGTCTATCGACTGCACTAACGCGGCTTTAGAAAAAATACTCCATATGCCAGGGGCCCTGAATATAGCCGGGCCATAAATATGGCCTACTAATAGATATAGCCTTAAAGGCTGAAAGTGGTTTCCAGGACCTCTCCATGGGTGATCCTAATCCGCATGGTGGCACTTTGTGTCACCGAGTGTTTATCGCTTGTGTGACGTCCTGGTAGGTAACAAATACCTATTTACCTCATCCCTAGATACAGCTGTAGTACACCCACAAACAATCCTGACTGATGACTGAGTTGACTTAAATCAAATTAAACAAATATGATCTAAAATTGGTTGTAAATTACACTTACCAACGGGTGCGTCTACATATTTTCCTAGTTGTGCAGTAAGTCTGTCCAAAGTTGCCTTTTTGGCCCCACTGCGCTCCTTAAGTTTGACAACGTCGATTTTCTGCTTGAGTTTTCTGTGTTGAACAGAGCAGAGGAACAGTCAGTTGATATTCTATATACATGGAAATTCCAACTAGTATCTGATTAAGATTGTGGATAACAAGTGGATATATCCCTGGAGACTACTGGATATCTGAAAGTAGACAAGTGTTCAACAGTGAACATCATGTTGCTAAACTATACAGACAGTGATCTTGATTTCTCACCTATTCTGTCAACTGACAATGAACTGTGATTTCTCCTTATTGCACTAAACATGCATTGTCCACGTCTACTTTTCCGAATCGATTTACCTATGGATTTTCCCTGACTGGTTGGTCTTACATATTTTTCTGCCAGTCGATGGTTTTCTTTGCACTTTCCTCACACAGGTTCCGCTGTCGTGTTTCTCAGCTCAACTACTTAATATCCATGTTTCACACGAATACAGCAGGAAAGGTTCTATTTTTGTTCTTTCCTTCCAGAACCAGATGACAATTTAAATATTTGTACTATATGGGATATGAACCCAGGACTATAAGGATGCTGTGCTGGTTGCTAGCTGCATTACTGTGTTGTTTATTTGTGTTCATCAGCTGTGGGCTCCAGCATAAAGTCCTAGTTTCTCGTCCATGTGGACTTTGTGTCAGGACCTGAAGTTTGCATGTACATCCATTTTACTGGCTTACTTGCTACATGATTAGGACTCTCTAATGAGTATTGTCTGGATTCTTTCACAGGTTTACGCCGGTGTGTTGGGAAATGAACAGGCGGACAGACTGGCTGGCTCTGCACAACTTGGTGGAATACTGATACATAAGGCAGACGTGGTTAGTGCCTTGTGGGAGAGCTTGTACAGTTAGGAGGAGCAGATGGATCACAGACTGGTGAGACTGATGTAGAGAGGAGTGACTAGGGGTTCTGGCAGATGCTCAAGGCTCAGAGGACAGGCAAGATGGACGTTTAATCAGAATGCTACTGGCACCATTAGTATCGGAACTCTTCGCTGGCTGCTGAAGATGGGGATGGAGCGCTTATGGGAATGCCCGAGTGCTGTGATGTCAGTTCTTGAATCAAATCAAATCATATGACTCTCTGTCCTAGCACTATGTATTAAAACAAAAACAAGTTTCGAAATTTAAAACAAGAATACAAACTTACCGGCAAGCTACAAGGACAGCAGCACATAAAAACATGGGGGCATGGAAGTCCACATCTCCACACTGGTCGGAGATATACCTGGACAGGCGACAAATGTTTACAATTAGTTGCTTGTGTTTCCAGGGGAATACATACAAATGTACTCAAATGAATAAGGCTAAAATGTTAAATTTGCAATCATCGTCATGTAGCAGGTCCTTTGCAGAACGTCGCTCTCATCACAATCTGCCCGAAAGATACTCAGCTTCTCGCCAGTTCTCCCGCCTCATGAACTTTCACACTCAAGGAGTCACCTATATCCTGTGCCCATCTTCATGTCGGTCGGCCCCTGTCCCTCCTTCCTGGTACCATGCCTTCTGCTATAATTTTTTCCAATCCGTCGTGGCGCTTAATATGACCAAAATATTTCAGCTTTCGAGAAAGGATGCTGTTTATTAGCCAATCTTCCTTAATGTTCAGATCTTTTAAGATGTCAATATCTTCTTTGTCCAAGATATTCTGAGAATCTTTCTATAGCATTTCAGCTCAAAAGCCCCTATTCTCTTTCTTGAGGACTGAGAGATAGTCCACGACTCACATCCGTATGTAGCCACAGGGAAGATGCATGCTCTCAAAATTCTAATTTTTATCTCCTTGCTGGTGCTTAACCATAGACTTTTAAGGCTGTTCAATCTTTGCATTCTCCATCCTCCTTTTAATCTCTGTTGAACAGTCGCCATTGTTGTTTATTATAGAGCCTAGATATTCCAAATTTGCAATAGTACAAGATAATCCAGTTGGTGTTGTACCTTCTTACTGCCTGTGTTCAGCCACTTGCTAAAGCTCTTCTTCATCTTCTCGTTCACTGGTTGTAAACTCTGCTTTACAGATCTGGCTTATCTGAGAGCAGATTGTTGGTTCCTCGCCTCTCAGGTAGATGCATTTCAACTCCAAAGTAGCTATCTTTTCATGGCATGCTTGTGAAGGATGGGGGCAGTTTGTCCATTCTTGTTTACTCTAAAAGGGGGTTCTAGAACCCCTAGGGAGAGCTTCTTCTTATTTGCGTTCGGTTTCGTATGCTCTGATCAGACTATCAGGTGGGTCACCTCTATCAACTCGCATGTCAGCTGCAGGTGCTTCATGATTCTCCATAGCTTGCTCTGCACATTTTGCTCTTGAGGTCAGGTGTCTTTTCAAAGTTGTATGCAGAGTGGGCAGGTCTGCAGAATGTGCTCATGTGTTTGTGGTTCCATTTGACAACCACACTGTGGGGACTACAATCTTTATTCTATGCATGTGGTAGTTGAGCCCGCAGTGTCCTGTTCATAGACGGAAAATTGTTTTATGTTGCTTTCTGTTGAGTTTGCTGATAGATCTTGTGGATGTTTACTGTTAGTTTATTCTCTCCACAATTCCTTGTATTTTCCCTTGATTAGTGTTCTGATTTCTGGTAATGACAATGGATGGATGTTTTGTTTCTCCTTTGTTACTTTTTTAGCAAGACTGTCTGCTAACTCATTTTCTGGTATGCAGCAGTGAGCCGGGATCCACTGGGGAATGATCTGATATTTTTCTGCGAGTCTGTATAGCTGGAGGGTCAGTTCTCTCTCCATATTGTCTTGTGGATCCTTCTCAGTTGCCTGGAGGACTGACATACAGTCACAAAGGAAAACAATTTTGCTGTTTTTAATTTTTTCTTTCCTTAAGCACTTTGGCTGAATCAATAATTGCTTGCTGCTGTTATGAAGTCTTACGAGAGTTTTCTGGAGGCGCATGAGGTAACTATCCAGCGCCTCTGTTTTCTTCTGCTCCCTCCAATAATCCATCGGTGTATATGTGTGTCCATTCGGGATTTGGATGACAGTTGTAGACATGTTTGAGAGTCTTTGCATGCAGTACTAGGTCACATTCTTCAGCCTTTCTGCCAGAAGTTGCCTCCAGCTTATGACATGGGAGTAGAAAGATGGGTTCTTCTAATGCTGTCAGGCCCAGAAAGAGAGTGACTTCCTATCCCGTTCATGCCTTGTCACCTCGCAGGACCTGTCCTATGTTTCGGGGGGTGTCACGGATCTGTGAAGGGTTGCATAATCAGTGGGTGACAAGGATATAGAGAAGAATTCTTACACAAGGTTCTGCAGAAACATCTGGGTGGTCTGGCTGGCTTCCATTCTTGAAACTTGTTGTTCGCTAGTATCTAGGCATGAAGAATCTTGTCTATGTGTAACTATCGTACACTGCCTGTACACCTGTAAGCTGAACTCACCATATATGTCAACTAAACTGACCACACATATAAGCTCAACTGACCACACATGTAAGCTAAACTGACCACACATGTAAGCTAAACTGACCACACATGTAAGCTAAACTGACCACACATATAAGCTAAACTGACCACACATGTAAGCTAAACTGACCACACATGTAAGCTAAACTGACAACACATGTAAGCTAAACTCACCACACATATAAGCTAAACTGACCACACATATAAGCTAAACTGACCAGACATATCAGCTAAACTGACCACACATATAAGCTAAACTCACCACACATAAGCTAAACTCACCACACATAAACTAAACTCACCACACATGTAAGCTAAACTGACCACACATATAAGCTAAACTCACCACACATATACGCTAACTGACCACACATATAAGTTAAACTCACAACACATGTAAGCCACAAGTGACAACAGACTCCAGCAGAGACTCACCTCTGTAATGTGTCTGTGGCCAGGCTGACAGCCCCAGTGCAGCCAAACTGTACTGCCAGTTCTCGGAGAGTCATCTTTTCTTCCAGATTCAACATGCTGGAAATAACCTTGACGGCCTCGCTGTAGGACTTCTTGTTCATGCTGGACAACTTCACAGCGTCTACCTGAAGACACGTGGGATTCACAAAATCACAACTACAGCGTCTACCTGAAGACACATGGGATTCACAAAATCACAACTACAGCATCTACCTGAAGACACGTGGGATTCACAAAATCACAACTACAGCATCTACCTGAAGACACGTGGGATTCACAAAATCACAACTACAGCATCTACCTGAAGACACGTGGGATTCACAAAATCACAACTACAGCGTCTTCATGTTGATGATTGACAACATCAAGGCTACAGCTCAATTGCATCGCCATGTTTACAGTTCCTTCTTGTCAAGACAGGAAACAGAGAAACACAAAAACTATCCAGGAATGTAACTGTGCTGAACATGTCAAACAATCAAGTCTGACCTCTTACACCGAGATCTACACTTCATGAGGTCCTAAGATATGTAAAGAACTGATTCCCCTTTCATTTTCAATGACACTAGCCAATCTCAAAATACTTGAAAGTATATCATCATCATGTGCTCTGTTAACTGGCATAGGTGCTCATGCGTCTCCACAGATCACAATCCCTGGTTGCCTGGAACATCTCTCTTGATGATATCCCTTCATGCCATCGTTCCAGCCTATCCAGCATCATCTCTTGGCGAAAATATTGACGTCTTTTAAAATAGATGGATATTGAACGCATGTTATTTCACTTTTATTAAAGAAATAATAAAAAATGTGTTAGGAAAGTCACAGAAATTTTTTTAAATCCTCTAAAAGGTTCAAGGTTACTACTTTAAACATTTGTAATCATGATTTCCCAAACACACATATACAATCACTGATAATGTTGTCAAAACATACACCACTGATTATGTTGTCAAAACATACACATACATCACTGATTATGTTGTCAACACATGACATCTTGGAAACTTTCCCTAGTGGGTCTCAGAAGGGAAAGACAAAATTAGACTCACTGTATCCCCAATAACTAACTGGGAGCTTCCTTCTAAGTCAGAATGCATCTACTTTAGAGGCATGGAACCAACAGTCTGTATGCAAATAAGCCAGATCTGTAAAGTAGATCTGCATGCAGTACTCAGGTTTTGGAAGTAGACTAAAGTGGTGGACGAACAGCCACAACTTTCCCCAAGAGTTTACAGCCAGTGAATGCAAAGAAGAAGATCAAACTCCTTCACTTCCATGTGCTGCTCATAGCAAGTCAGTGAAGGTATCCTGCAGTATCGGAGGTATGTGCAGGGAATTGATCATGATAACATCAGTTACTAATCGCAGCAATTGTGCTTATTTTATCATTATCACACTTGGCCCACTTTTGTTTGTTTTCACTTGATCACTATATATAGTTCTAGATTAAAATAATCAAATCCGCGGCAGCACTTTATGTTTTTTTTTTTAGTGTGTTAAATAGGAATTCTCTTTTAGAGCCTGCAGATTCTGAGGCCCTAAGCTATAGTGTATGCCTAAACTCAGCACTGATTACCTCTTCAAGTCTAGACACTTGCAACAACACTAGACACTTGCAACAACACTGGACACTTGCAACAACACTAGACACTTGCAACAACACTGGACACTTGCAACAACACTAGACAGTTACAGCAACACTGGACCCTTTTCTGTTTATTTTAATAGTCTGTTCATTCACAGTTTCTGCACGTCAGGTCAAGAAAATCTATTGCAGATGCTGCCACTGGAGCACGAAGTATCAAGCGTCCATACAGTCTGAGTACTTCTTCTTTGCGTTCGGTTTCGTTTGCTCAGATCAGACCATCAGGTGGGTTGCCTCAATGAACTGGCATGTCAGCTGCAGGTCCTGCATGGTTCCCCATAGCTTGCTCTGCACACTTTGCTCTTGAGGCCAGGTGTCTTTTCGAAGTTGCAGGTAGAGTGGGCAGGTCTGCAAAATGTGCTCAGGTGTTTGGGGTCCTGTTTGAGTCTGAGTACAAGACGGGCTGGACAGTTCAGCTTCTAGACAACTTTGCTACTATTTTTATACATAGGTATAATTGTCAAAGTTTCCATCTGGTGTATTCTCTGATCATTTCTCTGTTACTTGTATGGCTTCCCACCAATACCCTTGCATTTATTTTTCATGTTATTGCAATGATCTCATGAGGTTATAAGTAAATTATACTTATGAATGTGGTAACATCTCTAGAGGAGCAGCTGGCCAAATGGTTAGAATGCTAGGCTCTCAAACGGGAGACCCAGGTTCGGATCCTCGGTAAGGCTGGGGATTTTTTTCTGTCAGGAGCAAAATTAAATCCTCACCTGCACAGTCGTGGCAACAGCACTAGCCATAAATCCTCAGGCTCAAAGACCCCCCTCCCCCCTACACTGTAAAAAGTGGTAAAATAATAGGCAGTAACATTTCTTAACTCTTTAAGGCCCAAGCAACGGTGTGAGCATTGTTTGAGAAGTTCCGTTTTGCCCAAACAACGGTGTCATCGTCGATCGTGTGTCCCATACATTTTGCTTACTATGGTAAGTGAAGATTTTTTTATGTTGTCCTTGTGTAATTAACGCCTGCTGAATTCTTCTTTCCTACAAACTATAACAAAATTAAACAAACACTTATCACCAGATTCAAAATGTACATTCATTTCTCTTTTAAAAAATATATACTTTTATAGGGATTAGAAGTAAATTACATTCTCTATAGCCTTTCTTGTACACCCACCCCTCTGTCATTTTTGTAAAGGGAAATTAATGTGGGCCAAGTGTCTGTCAAAATTCAGGGGCCTGAAAGAGTAAATAGTTATTCCTTAACCTGAAGCTAATTACTATCCCTCTTTAATTACATTGTATACAGGAGCAGAAGCTACTAGTTAAAAGTGACAGGAAAAATTACTGCCACCAAATGAGACACACACAAAAAACAACAACAAAAAGTTCTTGCAACAGAAGAAATGACCACATACTTGGTTCAAACTGTGCCCAGAGGTTTTTGCAGCAAGGTCCAGGCAAATTACATGTCTACAGGAGCCGGTCAGCCTCAAGGCTGACAGAGAAGCGATCCCAGCACGTGCCTCCAACAGCTCACTGAGCTCCAGAGCTTTACTGAACAGTGAAACAATCATCTTTACATCTACCAGAACTCCCAACTCACATCAAACTACAAATGGAACAATACATCACTGCTGCAAAACAGGCAGCTTACTCAACTAATCTATAGATAGAAGTAAGAGTAAGATAAATACACAGCTTAACTCTTTGAGTCCCAAGGAACGCATCATACGTTCATAGATTCCTACCTAGAGGCCCAATGAACGCATGATGCGCCGATTTTACATCTCTCTTGACTCCCCTTTGGGCCTGTGATGCTAAACCCCCTGGGACTCAAGTCAAAGAGTTAACTGTATAGAAAACTCGGTCTTGATAACTAACCAAATTTTACTATTTTTAATTAATAATCCAAACTTAACATTTGTAACTTTAGTGATTGATTACTACTAACTAATGTATTGAACGATTTTTTTTTCAACCATTCTGGATTACAGCTTAGACTTAGGATATTGATAAATGTAAATATATATATTTATATATATTTTTTTTCTTCACATAATTCTTTTCCGACAGTCAGTTACACATGCCCATGCTATGGTAGTTAATCCACAGATGATTCTCGTCACAGCAAAATGGAACACTGTCTTATAACAAACTGCTACCCACAAATTCATAACAAACAATTTATCAATTTAAGAAGTGATTAGATTAAATTGTCGGCATATAATGAATACTATTGTAATTAGTGTCCCTTAATGTGACTAGCGACGGATTATCGGCTCTCCTTTAAATAACGATCGCTAGCTGGAAAGCCGACAGTCGCTTAGTGGAAGTTCACTCCCTTGGCTGCATTGCAAATACGGAGCGGACAAGTCACGAATCAAAACAGACAGTGAGGTCAACATCAGGGCTGCCAATGCTTAAGTGTATCCCCCAGATCTGGGTGTTTATTTGACGCCTCGTGGATATCTGGGTTTTTCTTTAAAGTAAATATATCCTTATATAAAAGTGTTATTAATTGCCACGGATGTGACTCCTGCAGATTTGTATGCCTTAATGACCGATAAATTTGCGTGGGGGTAGGGTTAGGGTTAGATGTGACAATTTTGACGCAGGAGTTCCAAATAATCGCGCAGTGACATAAACACCCAAACAATTGATGGACTGTGGATGCTACTCAAACG
Source organism: Candidula unifasciata (assembly GCA_905116865.2). Lineage (NCBI taxonomy): Eukaryota > Metazoa > Mollusca > Gastropoda > Stylommatophora > Geomitridae > Candidula > Candidula unifasciata. Next base: position 181,605 of record CAJHNH020000593.1, read on the forward strand.
GACAATTCGCCATCAATTGGGCACCAGCAGCGCGCTATTGCCATCATTATAGTAATTATACTTATAGGAGACATCCAGTGGCGCCACTCCCACAAGCATCAGATTGTTGGCCATTATGTCACAATTTTCACATCTAACCCTACCCAACCGTATGATGATAGGTAAGTATGTCATTTGTTTCGTTCCCTCTTTACGGTCCGTATTTGCACTGCAACCAAGGGAGTGAACTCCCACTAAGCGACCGTAGGCTTTCCAGCTAGCGATCGTTATTTAAAGGAGAGCCGGATTATCATTATATTATTATTATCCATCAAAACCAGCTCAAGCGGTAGAGAAGAGATATTCAATTCAAATGTATATGTCTGCGAGATGTGTAGACTATCACAATTCTCTGCGGCTTATTATTATAGTTTAAAAAATGTAAATTTGTTACAATTTGTAAATAAAATTTATTATTGCTCACTCACCAGATTACTTTTCTGTCTACGCCCAACTTCTCCCCAAGTTGTTCCATTATGTGCCTGTTTTCAGCCATCTTCAAACTGTCTGTGAAATTTCAGCTAAATGTTAGTTGTGCAGGTTTTATTCTCTCCGTAAATAGTCCAAATAAACGCAGCCAGTATGTAGATAACGGTAAGAAATTGTCCCGACACAAAATGGACCATTCACGTCGACAAGTTGCTCTCCCGCCTTGAGCTTGTGCAGACGATTGTTTTGATCCGGAAGCAGGGCTGCCAATGGGATTTTTTTGAAAAACCCAGCTTCGCTAAACAAAAACCCAAGCAATTAGTTAGTTAGTTAGTTAGTTAGTTGGGTTATCATCATTGCACTCCGGACATGTCCATAGGTGCTCAGATCCTCCCCTCAGTATGAACCCCAACGTCCGATGGCTAATAGTACCAGTTCTATGTTGATTAACAAGTCTTCTGACGTGTCCGGTGTGCGTCTCGTTTTTTGCTGTGCCGATCTTAATTCCCAAGTCTGCCATTCTGGCGAGTGATGTGGATTCACTGCCACGAAAGTCCTCTATCCTTCCCATCTCTCTGAGGGCATTGATAATATCAGCATGATCCATAGGCCGACCGTCAGTAGTGATAGCGGATCCAGCCAAACTGGCAGCTCTTTCAATTCCAACGACGCCTGCGTTTCCCGGAACAAAAATAAAGGTGACTCCACGCACAGTGGACTTCTGAATTGATTCAAGCCATTGTCTTCGCACTGAACCTGCCTGAACCCTCCGGATCATACTCATTGAATCACTGAGTATACATGTGTGGGTGTATTTTTGTGTTTCGAGCCAGGCAAACGCTTGCGTCACTGCCATCACCTCCATCGTCATGCAATACATAGACAAAAACAAAAAAAAAAACAAAAAAAAAAACCCAGATTGTTAAAATGTACAAAATTTATATTTACGAAACAAAACATTTACCATTTTTATAAAAGGATATATTTTTAAAAAAAAAAACAGATTTCCCTGAGGCCTCTTAGAAAAACCCAGATCTGGAAGGAAAAACCCAGCATTGGCAGCCCTGTCCGGAAGTGAAAAACCGGCCAGGTACTGTTGCCAGTCGCGGTTATAAGAAGCTTTAGTTTACTGGAGCTTCGCAATTAATTTAGGAAATTATATGTCCCTGTAGGTCGTACTTCAGGTTAGAATGTAACTGCTATGAGCTCCCAGAACATGTCGTAAGAGGAGAATCATTATCAGTTTTTTTTAGTCTTCTTCTTCTTTTTCTTTTCGTTCACCGGCTAAAACCGTCTGCGGAAAGTTCGGATTGTTAAGTCTTGTTCCAGAACTTGAGTGTTGCGTGCACATACGTTTTACAAATCTGTCTAAGTTGTATTCAGACTGTTAGTTTCTTGCCTCTCGTGCAGATGCACTCCGACTTCGAATGAAACCTTTAATTACTCTTACGGCATGCTAGTTACAGAGGCACTGGGTCTATTCTACACTAGTCACTGGCAACAGACCTGTTTGCTATCGAGCAATGCAAGCTGATCAGAAAGTTCAAGGTTTGGCGTCTCCAGTTAATGTTGATTCCCAAACTCCTCTGGCCGCTGCTCGTGTACGAGGTATGTATGACTGCAGTGGAGACGAGGGGGTAAAAATCAACATCGTCATAAGGAATTAGCTTGGAGCACCGCCCTGCCTGACCACTGTCGCGTTATATTGTAAGCAGCCAAAGCTGGTACTTCGGTTCAAATCAATAATCGAAGAGTTTAAAGTCGGCAAGGTAGGACTTTCGATGATGCCAGCGAGTCTTTAGACCCTATAGTGGCAGCTGCCAGCTTTGGCCAGCCGGTGACTGCCACAAAGAAAACGGAAGAGAAGAAGAGAAAAAAGAAGAAGAAAAGAAGAAGAAGAAGGGGGAGGAGAAGAAGAAGAAGAAGAAGAAGAAGAAGAAGAAGAAGAAGAAGAAGAAGAAGAAGAAGAAGAAGAAGAAGAAGAAGAAGAGGAAGAAAAAAAAGAAGAAGAAGAAGAAGAAGAAGAAGAAGAAGAAGAAGAAGAAGAAGAAGAAGAAGAAGAAGAAGAAGAAGAAGAAGAAGAAGAAGAAGAAGAAGAAGATAAAATATATATTACATATCGTGCTGCAGTCTGCTAGTCTCTCCCAAACAGGCATAATGTCACAGTTTTCTATATCAGTCACCTGCATGAGTTAAAGTGGATTAGAACGTTGACAACAACCATTTGTTGTTGTTTGTAAATAAATGCTATCCTTGGCGGGACAACAAAGACACAAAGGTGACACAAGCGGGGAGGTAAAGGCGGCGTGTTGATGCGGGCAGGTCCAACCAGACGCTGAGCCGGCGCCTAAAGATCACGTTTGGTCTGCGTGATTATATTACTACACCCACCTGACCTCGCGTCTCAGTTAAATATAATTATACTAAATATATTCTATAAACTAAACACATTTTTATATATTTATCTACTGCAGTAAATAACTAGTGAATAAGTTTTTGTTTAGAATGTATATTTAGTAGTAATACAAGGATTCGTTTTAAAGCGGAGCGCGACACAAGTGCGTGGCTGTGGTGTGGTGTAGAGAAGAAAACAACAACAAAAATAGTTCATTCATCTTTGTGCCACAGACGGCGGCTGTTTGGTTTCTTCTTGTAACCGTCCATTTCTCGGAGTTTTCCTCGCTTCAGACAAAATGCCGGTGTTGTTGAAAGGTGAAACAAACAGTGTGTATTCTACAGTTGACGTGGAAGCGTTAGTTCATGAGGTCAGGGAACGATTATGTTTGAAAAACCGAGACAGGTTTTGTGCCCCGAACCGACGGGGCACCCCATACGACTGCAGCCATCGCTCCTCTGTGTTTCCAAGATTTCACAAACATTATTCATCGCCAGATTCGTGCAGTTGTCACGGCAAACACAGACAGCAACGCTCTTGCAATGCCTGTTCTTGTGACAAGAAACTTTCTGCAAAAATATTGGACAGTAAACACATAGAAGACCCGCATGTTTTGTTGGAGAAGTTGCTATCAGAACAATCGCTCATACAGGAGGCTGTCCGCCGTTTACAATCTCAGACGTCGCCAGAATCAACTGCCAGAAAGTTCTTTCATTTTGTCGAGGACGACGATTCTTGCGATCAGTTCAGCAATCGAACACCCGGCTATTCTGAATCAGAAGACGATTGTGTGTCGCAACATTCGGTTGACCTATGAGAGAGAGAGAGAGACCTTTCCTCCAGCTGCTCCTGTTGTCGTGCTCGCCCGGCCCGCTTGTTGACATAGACCAGAGCCGAGAGAGAAACTGCGAAGTTAACCAGTTTGGATTATCACTGTTTATCACAGTCCGTTGAACTTTGTGAACCTGCTGGCTGGTTGTTACCGTTTGGTACAAAGAACAACACGACCTGTCTCCAGGTATTTGAGCGTTGGCGGGTAGCTGTTTTTCCCTCCCAAGGGAGTGTCTGGTTTCCATGTTCTCTGCAGGATGGCCTGACGTCTTGTGATATTAACTAGCAACCACATGTTGTTGCTTTTAAAATAACAGAATTATAAAATAAACATTGAACTGTTCCAGTCTTCACTTAAAAGTTTGGTCTCTACAAGACCACTTCTGGGAAACACAGATTCATCCACAACTGTTCCAGTTCATCACATTCAATATGGGGAGACATCCACAAATATTTAAATTCCTCCAGTTTGACAGGAGACTATCATGTGTCACAGGAGCATTGCCTGTCATAAAAATCAGGGACAAATGTTGAATTGTCACTGCCATAGACTTCGGTAGTGAACAAACCAGACATGGGTTCATGTAAGGATTGGTTGCGATTGAATCATGTCTGCACCACTTTCAGACATCCAGTTGTTCAAATGACAAGACCACTCGCAGGGACAGCAAACGCATGATCTGCCTTAGTTTTGTTTCAGAATCTGGAACAATTGTATAGTTCCGCCAGTTACATATGTTACTAAATCTGGCTCTATATCTCATGTGTGGGTGTGCCGGTATATCAGGCTTGTGTGATAGGATATGTGTGGGTGTGCCGGTATATCAGGCTTGTGTGATAGGATATGTGTGTGGGTGTGCCGGTATATCAGGCTTGTGTGATAGGATATGTGTGTGGGTGTGCCGGTATATCAGGCTTGTGTGATGGGATATTGTGTGTTACTGTGTGAGCAGAATTTACTCATATGATCATCATTAATGCCAGGTTTATGTGACAATCAAAGTGTGTACTTGGTCTGTGTGACAAGTTTCTGCAACGGCACCATTGTGTGACTAAATAACAGTGTCTTCTTGTCATAAAGATGTATGATTGGATGTCAGTGTCTTCTTGTCAGAATTTTGTGTCAGAATGTCACTGTCTTGCCATATTTGTGTGACATACTGTTAGTGTCTTCTTGCCATATTTGTGTGACATACTGTTAAGTGTCTTCTTGCCATATTTGTGACAAAATGTTGGTGTCTTCTTGTCATATTTGTGTGACAAAATGTCAGTGTCCTCTTGCCATATTTGTATGATAGACTGTTGGTTGCTTCTTGTCATATTTGTATGACAGAATGTTGGTGTCTTATCATATTTATGTGACAGAATGTCAGCGTGTTCTTGCCATATTTGTGTGACAGAATGTCAGTGTGTTCTTGCCATATTTGTGTGACAGAATGTCAGTGTGTTCTTGCCATATTTGTGTGACAGAATGTCAGTGTGTTCTTGTCATATTCGTGTGGCAGAATGTCAGTGTGTTCTTGCCATATTTGTGTGACAGAATGTCAGTGTGTTCTTGTCATATTTGTGTGACAGAATGTCAGTGTGTTCTTGCCATATTTGTGTGACAGAATGTCAGTGTGTTCTTGCCATATTTGTGTGACAGAATGTCAGTGTGTTCTTGTCATATTTGTGTGACAGAATGTCAGTGTGTTCTTGCCATATTTGTGTGACAGAATGTCAGTGTGTTCTTGTCATATTCGTGTGGCAGAATGTCAGTGTGTTCTTGCCATATTTGTGTGACAGAATGTCAGTGTGTTCTTGTCATATTTGAGTCTTCTTGCCGTATTTGTGAACAAGATATGTGAAATATGAGGGTAATGAGTGAGTTATTTATCTTGCTAGAGTTGTTTGATTTGAGATCTGAAATGTATGCATGGTGCTCGAAGATCATATGTGACAGCTGTATATGTGCATGGTGCTCGAAGATCATATGTGACAGCTGTATATGTGCATGGTGCTCGAAGATCATATGTGACAGCTGTATATGTGCATGGTGCTCGAAGATCATATGTGACAGCTGTATATGGCAGTTCTTGAATGTCTCTCCTGCATGGACAGCAGCTTCAACTAAGTCTATTTTACATTGTAATGTCAGTTGTAGACTTGGGGTCAGTATACTGTCATGTGGGGGTGGGGGGGGGGGGGTCCATCCAGCTGGTTAGCTAGCAAATTGCATGGGTAGTCTAAACCCCAACTTCTGTCTCACTCTTTTAGGGATACACAGCTGGTGCATTCTACATTTGTGTTGGCCATGTACATGTAGTTGTAACAGAAGACATTGATTCCTTCTAATTCACTTTAAGAAAAAAATAACTACGTTCAACTTGCTGCTAGCTAGCCAAAGCTGCCAACAGTCTCGGGCTATATTTGTGGTCTTGTTTATTTGCACCACTTTTGTGCTAAAGTTCTGGTATTTGCGCTGTCTCTGGGCTTAAAGCTTCTTTCCTCCAAGTCAGACGGCTCATTCCCTATCCTGTTGTCAACTGTGTTCTTCTAGCCCTTTCATTTCTGATGTTTCCTCCTTGGTTTAGCTCCTTCTAATTTGGCCTGGCATATTTCATAGGAGAGCAAGCTTCTCAACATAACTTCCTTTGGACCCATTTATAGTTTTACAAATCTGAGTATTTTACTTTGCCAAAAAGTACTGAAAACAGTTATTGGGTTTGGACAGATGAAGACATTGAATTGTGTGTTCACTCAAATTAGTTAGTAGACTGTCATAGAAACAATTGTAGATAGTAGATGAACAACTGTAGACAGTTATAGAACTACATGAAATCAGAAGTATTTGCGATACTAGAACTGTACACCGGTTTAGTCTGAACCTGGGATCTCCAGTATGACATACTGGACACTTTCCCGTGTGAGTCTCAGAAGGGAAAGACAAAAATTAGACCCACTGTATCCCCAATAACTAACTGGGAGCTTTCTTATAAGTCAGAATGCATCTACTTTAGAGGTATGGAACCAACAGTCTGCATGCAAATAAGCCAGGTCTGTAAAGTAGAGGTGGACGAACAGCCACAACTTTCCCCCAGATTTTACAGCCAGTGAATGCAAAGAAGATCAAACTCCTTCACTTCCATGTGCCGCTCATAGCAAGTCAGTGAAGGTATCCTGCAGTATCGGAGGTATGTGCAGTGAATTGATAAAGTTAACAACATCAGTTACTTATCGCAGCAATTGTGCTTATTTTTATCATTATCACATCGGCCCACTTTTGTTTGTGGTCACTTGGTCACTATATATAGTTCTAGATTAAAATAATCAAATCTGCGGCAGCACTTTATGGTTCTTTTTTTTTTTTTTTTGGAGTGTGTTAAATGTTGATAATTATTTGCAGCATGATGTTACATACAGTGTTTATGTTATTTGTTGATGAAGTTTACATCGGTGAAATTTCTGTCATCCGGTGATTCTGCTACAAATCTGGTGCCATTGCCTGTGACATATTTGTCTTATTCTGTTGACAGGTGTTGTTAATAAAAATTAGATCCTGTTTGGCTAACATTGGCAGATTATGAGGAAATCTGGCACTGAAGATTTGTGACTGCCATCAGAGAGACCACAAAATAAAAAATGTGGCAAACTATTTTAGATGTGAAGACAAAAAACACATTATGTTCTCTTTATGTCAATGCCATTGATTAAACTGCTGTTGATGCCTTCATTTCAAGGATATCTGCGTTTTTTTTTTTTTTCAATTTATATGTTTCTTTTTACTTCATGAATTGTATGCTTTCTTTCTATGTCAGTTACAGCTTGCTCATGTGTCTAAAATTTCTCACATGTCTCTTTCAGTTCTCTGTGTATGTTTTTCTGTCTGTTTCACTTAACTGTGGATTCATCTGTCTTTCTCACTTCTTTGTGTATGTTTGTCACTCTAATTGTTAGTGCATGTCTGATAAACTGACCTCACACTGCTACAGTCTACTAGTAGTACTACTAAACATGTCATCTATGATCAAATCCCAACACTACAACCACATTGCAAAACATTCTACAACCATATCCCAACAATGTACTGCTGTACTAAAACTGGTAATGTCCCCAACATGTTGTGTTTCACACACACACACACACAGTTGACAGGAATACGTCAACTTGACCCAGTCTAAGGGGAAACTAGAGCTCTGAGCCTGGTCAAGGTCATACCCTATTGACCTTCTTCCAGTTTACGGACAGGTCTCTTTCCGCACGGCCGACTATATACAGATAGGCTTGCTTTCCGTCACCAGCTCCCACATTTGTGCATCCTGGCAAGTGAATGCATTTGAATTACTAATGGGCCCAGTTGTTCCTTGTTGCACTGTAAGGCTCGTGTAGCAGACGTGAAAGCCAGCAGGAGGAGAGGGCTACATTCAAGATCTCTCTCGGGAGTTGCTCGTCACTCCCGCCTTTGGCATGGGTCATGCTGACTTTCTCCCTCTTCCGTCTACTGTCTGTCGGTGTGGGATTATGACATACTGACAAGACTGCACTAATTTTTTCCATACAAAACGATGCAGAGACAGAAAAGTCTTAAGAAATAATAGAAGCAAGACAGAAAGGAAAAAATATAATTCATAAACACCTTTGTCACCAGTGATTGTCGTAAGAAGGATGTGCGAACTTTGGAAGACACGGATATGCTGACAATATTCCAGACGGGCCATATTTCCCTGAGTGTGAAGTCCTTCAGAGCCGTGTTATCAAAAGTCAGCCAACAGTGAGAAACTAGGGCAGTAGAACTAGGGCACCATTCTCCCCTCCCATAACGCGGGTCCCACCCCTGACTGTCAGATAAGGCGGGAACAAAGGTCAACGTGGATACGGTAAATGTTTACACTGACAACCGACTCTTCGCGATCTGTCCTTGGAAATCTGTCGGTACAGTGCACGGATGTTTTCTGTTTAGTTTCGTGTTTTGGCGAAGTATCACGTTGATTACACAGGCAGATATCATAAGTGTCGATATCGACTGACACGGATCACACAGGTATTTTCTTAACACAGTTCGATAGCAGCGGCAAAGATACAAGTACTTCTATAGCCGCAAGAACGCTTGGGGGGGGGGGGGGGGGGGGGCACCCCTCCCCCGGTAAATCTTTCATTTATATGGGCCAGAGCTTTGAACCTCTTCCACTACAAATTTACAATCTCTTGTTAAGCATTTGCTTATACATTTTAAATACCCCCCCCCCCCCCCAATGTTTTCTTCTTGGCAGTGCGCCTGATGTCCTTTTTCCACGCCTTTAGGCCTATAAGGCTAGACCTGTATTTTATAGACCAATTGGCGCAAGATGGGTGATGTGGTCAGTATCACGCAGGTCACCTTTACTTCCCGGGACTACACCCGGTACCCACTCTAGGCTGGGTCGACCTGGGAGGTGTGCATACAAGTGTTTACGAAAGATGCTGCTATAAAAATAATAAAATTCCTCTCGTCTTCTGCGTTCGCATCGCTTCTTAAAGGACAGTTGGCACGTTTCAGTTTACAGCTAGACTGCGATATCTGTACCTTTTAGATGAACACTTCTGATTTCAGACAAGACCTAAATTAGTCGTCTTATAGGAGATGCTTGTTTAGATAGGGCAGTGGGTCTATTCTCTCCCCCACCCACTAAGCACCTCTATAGTTCCCAGGATCCCCTACAAGAAAGATCTCAGCGGTAAAACTGGGTAAGTTATTGAAAACACTACTGGCTGCTAAAGACACTACTGGCTACTGAAGACACTGCTGGCTAAAGAAGACACTACTGGTTGCTGAAGACACGGCAGGCTGCTGAAGACACTACTAGATACTGAAGACACTACAGGTTGCTGAAGACACTGCTGGCTGCTGAAAACACTACTGGCTACTGAAGACACTGCTGGCTGCTGAAGACACTGCTGGCTACTGAAGACACGGCAGGCTGCTGAAGACACTACTGGCCACAGAAGACACTACTGGCTGCTGAAGACACTACTGGCTGCTGAAGACACTACTGGTTGCTGAAGACACTACTGGCTACAGAAGACACTACTGGCTGCTGAAGACACTGCTGGCTACTGAAGACACTGCTGGCTACTGAAGACACGGCAGGCTGCTGAAGACACTTCTGGCTGCTGAAGACACTACTGGTTGCTAAAGACACTACTGGCTACAGAAGACACTGCTGGCTACTGAAGACACTACTGGCTGCTGAAGACACTGCTGGCTACAGAAGACACTGCTGGCTACTGAAGACACGGCAGGCTGCTGAAGACACTTCTGGCTGCTAAAGACACTGCTGGCTGCTGAAGACACTACTGGCTGTTGAAGATACTGCTGGTTACTGCATACACTGAATTCAGTGTGTGGTATCCCACGGTCCTTGTCTGGTGCCACGTTATTCTGTGGGTTCATCTTCTTTGTCTTGTCTTTCGTCTCCTATGGAACGTGAGCTAAATATTGTGTGGACTTCATGACTGCTTCGATTTTGCAGTTGTTTTTTTTTTTTTTTTTTTGGACAATCCAACCAGTTTTGCAACAACCTCATGGAGGTCATCTCACGACATTCATTGAAGTTGTAGTTGGATTTCCTTATGTATGTCGATAACTGACGGCCTGTTTCGAGAATATTCTGGACTTGAGCTAGCAAGTCCTTATCGATGCTGCTGTGTGTCCCCCGGGGACACCACTGGCTACCACATGTCAGACCAGACACAGTGCAGGTCTGATAAGGAACGAACGAACTTTCTCTTCAAAGGGTCACAAATTGGGTACACAGGCCCGTCTTACATTTGGCCCTTCTAAACACTCGTCTTTCCCACTGCAGTTGAATTTTATCAATAAGCATGTTATATTCATACTATAATATGCATTTTAGGAATATTAAGGGCAAAAAAAAAAAAAGCATGGGTGGTAAAATGCATGCACACACTAGCGCACGTATACACACACACACACACACTTCCACCCACTCACTTAAAAACGTATATATACACACCCACATACATCCCTACATACACGCACATTCCACATACATACATACAGACAGATGCACACACAGACACACCCACAGAAGCAAACGTAGACACAAACACACACACAGATACACACAAGCGGACACACACATAAACATGCGCAGACACACACACACATAGATACACGCACAATCACACACACACATGCTGACGCAGACACATACACACACAGACACACACTCATAGACACACACGCAGACATACATACACACACACACACACACAGATACATGCAAAAACAGACGCAGACACATACACTGGAGAGGAGAACTCACCGGGGACCTAAGAAATGGTTCTTCTTATCCAGATACGAATTCGAGAAAGCAAATTGCCTAGGATACACAAATTGTTCTTTATTCAGAAATTGGGCACACTGGAGATAACGGTCCGCACGGTGGAGAACGTGTTCATGACAGCCCATATACTGTCGAGGTTTTTCAAATTTAACTTACAGCAATTACTAGCTCGTTTACCTGGCCATTTCTATGGCAATGATCGGGGTAGATTACCATGCTTCTCCCTAAAACTTTCAACGTCGAACGTATGTGCCTGTTGTTCCGTGAATCTGTCGATATGAGAAATACCCACTACTGTATCTAGAGATCAGAAACACGGTTTACATTCCGAGTATCTGTGGTACCGTCCACGACCACAGAAAGCATATCATATTTCTTTATAAGAATTCCAACAGATCTATAGCAGCAGAGACGGACGTGGCAACACTTCAGCCAGAGGCCAACCTGGCAACACTCCAGGAAGAGGCGGACGTGGCAACACTTCAGCCAGAGGCCAACCTGGCAACACTTCAGGAAGAGGCGGACGTGGCACCACTCCAGGATGAGGCGGACGTGGCCACACTCCAGCCAGTCCGCACAAGCTCATTACAATGGTGGTGTTCTACTTCTATTTAGAGTTCACAGGCTGTAAACATCAGCGGACAGTTTTAGTTGTTCGTCTACATTTTGACTTTTTTGTTTCACAACTTGAGTTCTGCACATCAGTGTTAAAAATATGTCTTATTTGTATGCAGACTGTTGGTTCCTCCCAACTCTAATTAATCACATTTTACCACATGCTAGTTGCCAAATAAGGGACGGTTGACTAGTAAAAACATTTTGGGCACCACTGGATGTGGAACGCTGGTAGTGCATGTAAGGACTGCAGTACTTTGTTACATTCTCCCGCCAATGGAAAACACATGCCGACTCGAGAAGGTGCAGCTGTTGGCTTCTGTTTGGAGGTTTCCAGTGACAGGTGACAGGGTCGTGGCTGTCTATAGAAGCCATGTTTATGCGCTTGTACATGTAACGACTGAGTCAAGGCGTCACCACGCCACTGGTCTCGGCTGTGCTGCACTCTGTCGCGGTAAGGTTTTCCCTCTAGATTTGCTTTCTGCAGGATTAACATCTCACGGATGAGAAAAAGCTACAGGCCCGGGAAACCTTGTGCAGCAGTTATTTACACGGGGGCAGCACACAACGGCTGTAAGGTGTAGTCCAGCGTGGGTGGTTACTTGAGGTGCTTGCGTCTCCCAGGTGACCCTGACAGTAATGTAGGTTCTGGCAGGATCCCCTATGTCTAACTGGGAAATGAATCGTCACGTCACGGGGCATGTGTGGGTCTCAGAGCTGAGAAGTTTGCTAAGAGCTGAAGGGCTGTACAAACAGTTGGTTTCTAGTGTATGTATCCAAGCGTGGATGGAGAGGTCAAGACACTGCGACCTAAGACAAAGACCTAAGATGGGACATTCAAACACAGGCCCGACATCTGTGCACTACCAGACCGATGGCTGCGTCCATTAGAGGAATACTCCTCTTGTTTAGTCTATGGTTGACTGGAAGGGCCGAATATAAGACGGGCCTGCGTGCCCAATTTAGGACCCTTTGAAAATAAAGTTCGTTCGTTCGTTCGTTCCCATAAAGCCTGCAATGTGAAGGTACCTTACAACCCTGCTACGACTTTCTTTTTCTACCCTGCGCTGTAGAGATTCGTTAAGTTAATTTTCAGTTCTTTTTCTACGCTTAGTTAAGCGGAAATCAAGACTTTTTTTTATGGGGGGGGGGGGGGGGGGGGGGGGGGGGTCACCTCGGACATAGATTGTAATCGGAAGACAAGATACAGACCCTTTAGTTAGAAGGCATGATTGTAGAAGCTGGCAATGCCTTGTACTGTAAGTCTCCGCCTACCGACACGGCACACGACATTGAACAAAGAGCATAATCCATAGCTCATCGTTAACATTTGGCAACAAGCGGTGACGAAATCTGCGATCTTAAACAAAACAGAATGTTCGGGCGGGAAGGGCGGCCGAGGCAGGCGGCCTAAAATAGAAAGGATTGGGTTAGTGGGTCAGTGGTACAGCGCTGTGGGAAGTCAGGCCAGACAGCAACTTGTGGCGCAACAGGAAGTAGTAGGGGCGGGAGGGGGGGGGGGGGGGTTGCGTGGAAGAAAGAGAGTTTGTGTTCAGAGAATAGGAGAGAAGTAGACAGAATGATAAGGCTATGAGTGTTGGGAGAACTATATATATAGAATTCCAGAGAGTAACAGACGGTAGCTATTAACACGACGGGAGGAAAAAGTTAAAGTGTTGGATGTAAACGCAGTCAAAAACGTAGTGAATTTGGACGAACAGAGGGCAGAAGTAATCAAGAGTGAACGTTGAGACGAACAGAGGGAGAGAATGAAAGGTATAAAGTGTCCAAGAAAAAAATTAAGAGAAGCAAGATATGAAACAAGAACAGAGAAGGAACGCCGCTTTAGCCAATAAATAACTGAGTTTACAGACAGACGGACAAATAGTTACCCTGACAAACGGAAGGGGCGGGGGTGGGGGGGGGGGATAATAGATAGATAGATAGATAGATAGATAGATAGATAGATAGATAGATAGATAGATAGATAGATAGATAGATAGATAGATAGATAGATAGATAGATAGATAGATAGATAGATAGATAGATAGATAGATAGATAGATAGATAGATAGATAGATAGATAGATAGATAGATAGATAGATAGATAGATAGATAGATAGATAGATAGACAGGCAGATGGATAGACAAATAGATACACAGACAGGCAGACAGACAAACAGACAGACCTAACAATCAGACACATTTTCCGACAATATCTATCAACATGCAGGAGGTTTCTGTTTGAAACCAACCTTGTCGCAGTAGGAAGTCGGCCAAAAGTCTGACCTAAAAACCCAAATTCGTACCAGTGCAGACAGGTATGTTGGAAATATGTGATTGGCTGAGTGAACTGCATAAACACACACACACACACACACATGTCGCACACCACACACACACATATACACACGTCGTACACCCCACCGGCAGATCTGCTAGAGATAACTGCATTCTCCAGGTTGTATACATGCAAATCTAGGTCAGTCCAGGTCGGCCATGTTGAAGAACTTTACATGTGGGGCCCAAGCAAGGTCGTGCGTATGCGGTCTACAAACTCGGGAGATAATGAACTAGTTCAAGCAGTTGTGTTCGTTCAAGTGCTAAATCACATAACATGTGACAAGAAAGCTCAACGAAGGGAATGGAAAAGACGGGCACAAATACAACAGAGCGTTTCGACCAAAGTCTTTCTCAGCGGAGTACTAAATAGAACACAAACTTTGCAACGGACAAGAGAATAGAGCTTCTATAAAACTAAGGTCAAAATGAAACCAAGAAATACATAATAGGACCGGACATAATCGTAGAAAGACTGCCACCATATGACTCTTTCAACTTTCAACAGTAGGGTAATGTTTATATGTGCCATGTATTATAGTTCTATAATCTCTTCTTCTTCTTCTTCTCTTTCTTCTTCTTCTTTTTCTTCTTCTTCTTTTTCTTCTTCTTCTTCTTTTTCTTCTTCTTCTTCTTCTTCTTCTTCTTCTTCTTCTTCTTCTTCTTCTTCTTCTTCTTCTTCTTCTTCTTCTTCTTCTTCTTCTTCTTCTTCTTCTTCTTCTTCTTCTTCTTCTTCTTCTTCCCCTTCTACTTCTCCTTCTTCCCCTTCTACTTCTCCTTCTTCCCCTTCTACTTCTTCTTCTCCTTCTTCTTCTTCTTCTCCTTCTTCTCCTCCTCCTTCTTCTTCTTCTTCTTCTTCTTCTTCTTCTTCTTCTTCTTCTTCTTCTTCTTCTTCTTCTTCTTCTTCTTCTTCTTCTTCTTCTTCTTCTTCTTCTTCTTCTTCTTCTTCTTCTTCTTCTTCTTCTTCTTCTTCTTCTTCTTCTTCTTCTTCTTCTTCTTCTTCTTTTTCTTCTTCTTCTTCTTCTTCTTCTTCTTTTGCATTCGCTTTTAAAATGCTAGTTAGTCTGTCAACAGCAGGGTTGCTATATCTGCCACTTTCTGAACAACACATTAGATTTCCCAAATGACTGGCCTTTTACGACATGCCTGTAAGGAGGCAATGACCGTGAAATCCATACAGGGTATACAGTAACTGAAATCACTACCTCCAGTCTCGGGTATGAAGTCATTACCCTCAGTCTTGGGTACACTGGAACTGAAGTCACTACCCCCAGCCTCAAATGTTTGACACAATTACCGCACATTGCCAGGATTTGTCTGGCTACTGCGATTATTGTTGTATTTAAACCAGCGACATTCTGTTCGGCCCATCTGTATGTGGGATATGTCGTTTCCGCTGATACGTCCGACAACTGACGCCAACACTCGCATAATCTAGGGTTACCAGCCATCGAAATTGTGTTCCATGCATATTTTTCTGATGATCTGATCCGTTTTAGAACGCTTTGCATTTGCATCAAATGTCCATAAAACTGCCTGCATGTGAAATATTTTAAATTAAATTCTAAAGCGAAATTGCCTTGACTGAGTCCACACTAAGACTATTTCTCTCACTAGAATAAAGGACGTGGATTACAAGAAAAATAGGCCTCCTACCGAAGCACTGTATGCTGGAAGAGCCACGAAACACTGTATGCTTGAAGAGCCACGAAGCACTGTATGCTGGAAGAGCCACGAAACACTGTATGCTGGAAGAGCAACGAAGCACTGTATGCTGGAAGAGCCACGAAGCACTGTGCTTTCGTCGCCATTTTGGAGTCCATTTCACTACCCCTACAATGTTCAGTATACCCCTGTAGTGTTAATTTTGTCTTGCCTTCTAAACTTATGGACAAATCTACGAATGTCCACAACTGTTTGCCGACGCTTGGATTTACTGGCGATATGAGAATGTTTCCGCAAAAATAAGGACGTCTGGCAACCATATATAACTATGGTATACGGTTGTTGACTTTCCCCCAGTGTTGTTCGATTAGGTTAATTTGTTGTAACATAGCTCATTATTTTGTTGACATTACCGCCACCATGACGTCAAGTGTCACCATAAGCCTTTCATCTACTACCGCCATCTTGACGTCATTTCGTCAACAACATGTAGCGAGAAAACTTACGGAACAAATACCTCACAGCAAATGTAACAAATATATTGCTAATATAAAATTTCTGTATACGCAGACAACAAGCGCACAGTCGATGGTTGGATCTTACAAGGCGGGGAATTATTGACGAATATTCGCCATGTTATTTTAGAAACAGGAAGGCAGGTTGTTTGTGTTGTGATAATGAAGTTAATTTGGTTTGTGATGTCTTCTGGGTACTGGCCACATAGTTTGGAGTTGTTGAACTATATGCACACACACACACACACACACACACACACACACACACACACACACAACACACACGAATATATGTTTGTTGTAGTCAATTGGGTGGGAGAGGGGGGGGGTGGGACACACACACACACACACACACACACGAATGTATGTTTGTTGTAGTCATTTGGGTGGGGACACACACACATACACACACACATGAAGACCAGCACTGTGTGAGTGAGTTGTGTCAATGACTACACTGACAGGGAAGAAACGTACTGATTCACAAACAGGCAGACATTCATAGAGACAGATAAACCAAAGTGAACACACAGAAACAGTTCAAAAGCAAACTGAATCTACTATGGAAGGATGCGAACACACACCAGGGGTGCCAGACACCAGAAACAGTCACGTGACGAGAGCACTTTTATGCAGTCTTGGGGATGATTCAAGGAGAATGGATAATTGGTATGAAGACGACAAGTTGAAACTGATACAACTGGGAGGATACAACCAAGAGATGGGAGAACAGCAGTCTGTTGGTGTATTACTAAAGAACTGTTATTACATGATACGCGTTAATACATTTTTTACGTCATATATGTTTGTGTGTTTATTAAATATGTTTTGATGACCTCCAAGGGAATGCCTGGTCCCACATATGTACGCCTGCTTTCGGTGGACTGTGTCATCAATTATCCCGCCGGCTGACTTTGCCTCCAAGACCGTTTGCTGGTACCAATTAGAGTTAATTACTATAGACTGGGCCGACCTCTAAAGGAAATTTTCATGAGAATTATGTCAACTTGAAAATGACTAAAAAGCCAACTGTTGTTGTTCTGTTTTCGTACAAGAGAAAACAATAATCGGCGGAGAAAACCAAGTAGGCTGGTGATGCATTAGGTAAACAAAGGACAACAACAAAGCAAAAACAGGAGTGCAGGAGACCGCCAGTGACACACAAGTTGCTTCAGCCAACTGATGGCGGGCGGGGCCAAGCTGGCAACGTCATGATGACCTATTTGTTGTGCCGACTGAAGGTCGCCGCAATGTTTACATAAATATGTACGTTTGCAACCCGACATTTGTGGAGATAAAATGGTGACAGATTGGCTGTTTTTGTCAGGATCTAGTGAAAACAGGAAGGCGGGTTCGAATATACAAAAACATGTATAATAACTAAATGATTCAACTCGACAGATGCAAACTTCTCTTTCTGGACAAAAGAACAAATGCACCGATGCTACTTCTAGGAACTACTAACTAAAAAGGTGTTCCTGAACGAAAACTGATGTAGTCTGGCGGAACCTGCAGTGCGAGTACAAGCTTTGCGTTCAGGCCTTCAGGCCGATAGCCCCATATTTATGTAGGATTCCAAAACTGGACGAACCATTTGTTCATTTAAATTTACAAATGTAAAACAAATGAAGGAACATTTTCACAAACCCGTGACGTAGCGGGCACTCAACGTTAGATAACACTTTCATAAACCAAACTTCAAATAGACCAAACGGCACACGACTGGTGACGCCACCACTGAAGTCATTTTTCTTTTTCTTTTTTGGTATCAAGAAGCCATGAGTTGTTAACCCTTAGGCTCGGAATTATGGATATGGCAACCTTTCGGCCTTGATTCCATGATAAATACCGTCAATCTGGGAGAAAATGTGGCTTTTCTGCCTATCCCCGGGCGTCAGCCCGGACCACAAGGAGTTCGTCACCCGGTCACCGCGCAGTCCGGTTTAGCCAACTACGCTAGAGAGCCGGGCCAGCCATGCAGCCATAAATGGCACAGGACCCAAAGTTGGGTGTTTCCGGGCCAAGCTGTTTGCCTCGCGCAAGCAAGGTCGTGGGTTCGTTTCACAGAGTCCCCATGTTGGTTCAGGGATCCCATTGTGGGGGACAACTAGAAGTGACCCACTGTCTCCTCAACAAGCATGTCGTAGGAGTCGACTCGATGGAGGCATTCTTCGAAGTCCTAGTAATCTGCCTGAGAGGTAAGCAACCAAGAGTCTGCACACAAATAAACCAGATTTTTGAA
>CAJHNH020000593.1:205000-254834 GCA_905116865.2 Candidula unifasciata
TTTGTGATGACCTGACCCCAGTCTGTCTGTACAACAACCTGACCCTAGTCTGTCTGTATGATGACCTGACCCCAGTCTGTCTGTATGACAACCTGAACCAGCCTGTATGATGACCTGACACCAGCCTGTCTGTACGACAACCTGACCCCAGTCTGTCACTATGACAACCTGACCTCAGTCTGTACGATGATCTGATACCAGTCAGTCTGTACAACAGCCTGACACCAGTCTGTCTTTATGATGACCTGACCGCATTCTGTCTGTACGACCACCTGACCCCAGTCTGTCGGTACGTTGACCTGACCCCAATCTGTTTGTATGACGACCAGTCTGTGTATGCTGTGCTGATTAAACGCCACCAGACATCTTGAAATCCTCCTCCTCAGATGTCAAGATCCTAAACTGGTCATGCTCTCCATTCTGGTTTCTGAGCTCGGAGTGGGCAAGAAGAACCCTGCCATACAATCACCACGGAAATAGTGCCCATGTGCCAAATAAAGGCCACAGCAACAGACATGAGAGTTAGTAAAGGATCCTTTTCCACTCCCCCAGGCCTATTGGGTATATAGGGCTAGACCTATATTTTATAGACCAAACGGCACGTGATGTGGTCAGCATAACGCCGGCCACCTTTACTTCCCAGGACTGCACCTGGTACCCTCTCAAGACTAGTTCGACCTGGGAGTCAAGGTCCTTTTGAAAAAAATAAGTATAGCCCCTGCCAGGAACCGAACCCACGACATCCCGATCCGCAGATGAGCGTCTAGCCGCTAGACCATGGCAGCTTCCAAAACAAACACGGGTTACAACAAACATGGGTACAACAAACATGGGTACACCATATATGGGGTACAACAAACATGGTTACAACAAACATGGGTACAACAAACATGGGTACACCATATATGGGGTACAAAAAACATGGGGTACAACACATAAGGGGTACAACAAACATGGGGTACAACACATAAGGGGTACAACAAACATGGGGTACAACACATAAGGGGTACAACAAACATGGGGTACAACACATAAGGGGTACAACAAACATGGTTACAACAAACATGGGTACAACAAACATGGGTACACCATATATGGGGTACAACAAACATGGGTACACCATATATGGGGTACAACAAACATGGGTTACAACAAACATGGGCTACACCAAACATGGGGTACAACACATAAGGGGTACAACAAACATGGGTACACCATAAATGGGGTATAACAAACATGGGTTACAATAAACATGGGTTACAATAAACACTGGTTACAACAAACATGGGGTACAACAAACATGGGGTACAACAAACATGGGGTACAACAAACGTGGGCTACACCAAACATGGGGTACAACAAACATGGGGTACAACAAACATGGGGTACAACAAACATGGGGTACAACAAACATGGGTTACAACACAAATAAGGTACAACAAACACGGGTTACAACAAACATGGGTACACCATACATGGGGTACAACAAACATGGGGTACAACAAACATGGGGTACAACAAACATGGGTTACAACACAAATAAGGTACAACAAACACGGGTTACAACAAACATGGGTACACCATACATGGGTTACAACAAACATGGGTACACCATACATGGGGTACAACAAACATGGGTTGCAATCAACATAGGGTCAACAAACACTGGTTACAACAAACATGGGTTACAACACATATGGAGTACAAGAAACATGGGGTACAACACATATGGGTACAGAAAACATGGAGTACAAGAAACATGGGGTACAACACATATGGGTACAGAAAACATGGAGTACAAGAAACATGGGGTACAACAAACACTGGTTACAACAAACATGGGGTACAACAAACATGGGTTACAACACATATGGGGTACAACAAACATGGGGTACAACACATATGGCTACAGAAAACATGGAGTACAACAAACATGGGTTACAACACATATGGGGTACAACAAACATGGGGTACAACACATATGGGTACAGAAAACATGGAGTACAAGAAACATGGGGTACAACAAACATTGTGTTCAACAAACATGGGTTACAACACATATGGGGTACAACAAACATGGGTTACAACACATATGGGGTACAACAAACATGGGGTACAACAAACAAAGACAAAAAGAGTATGCTTCCATTAACAAAATGTTTACTGGTGAGAAAAAAACAGCAAAATTGGATCAAATAATAAACAGTAGTAAAATGTCAGCAATTATCAGTCAGTAAAAGTCCCTGAATAATAAACTAGGAGTTGAAGAAACTAACAAACAAAATACTCAACTACAGGTGAAACAAACACAGTCAGAACACTACAGGTGAAACAATCAAAATACTACAGGTGAAACAATCAAAACACCACAGGTGACAATCAAAATGCCACAAGTGAAACTTTGAGAGCATTACAGATCAAACCATTAAACCACTATTGGTAAAACAATCAATACACTACAGATAAAACAATAAAATCAATAAAAGTGAAACAATGAAAATACTACAGGTGAGACAAACAACTAAAATACTCAAATGAAACTTTCAAAACACCACAGCTGGATGTATGCTCACTTTGGACCACTGGTTTCTCTCAATGACAAAAGATAACACCTGTCAGTTAAATAAGCAACTATCATCATCATCATCATCAGGTGCCTTGCCGACTGGCGTGGGCGATCATGCCTCTCCACAATCTGCGATCTCCTGCAGCATGTATCAGTTCGTGTGCCGACACACCTCCATGCCATGCAACAAGACTGTCAAGCATCTTCTCTCGTTGTCTTCCTCTATCTCTCCTTCCGCAGATCTTTCCAGTGGTCACAACATGTTCTATTTTCCCTGTTCTCATAACATGGCCGAAAAATGATGACTGTATCCTTCTGATGTGTGTGATAAGTTGTCTTCGGGCTCCCGCCTCTTTCAAAACCTGTTGGTTGCTCTTTTTGGCTGTCCAAAGTATTCTAAGCATTTTTCTGTAAAATCACATTTCTGAGGTCTCAAGAAATTGTTTGGCCTGCCCACCGATTGTCCAGGATTCACAGCCATATGTTAAAACTGGATGTATGTAGCAAGTAAGAATTCTTTTTTCTAACTATCAACGACAAGGATAAGCAACTATAGGTTACATAAATACTAATAGACTAAGTTAAACAAACACAATCTCAAAGCCACAGGTTAGACACACTTCCAAACTTTGGTTAAACAAATTACTACTATTAATATTATGGTGCAGGTTAAAAACAATCTTAAAACTATTAGTTAAACTCATGTACTTTAGGTTGAACTAATGTACTCTAGGTTAAACAAAGTGAATCCCCAAAAAGATAAGCTGAACAAACACAATTCTCAAACTGTTAAGTTTCACACACAAAAAACTTGGTGAAACAACCCGAAACAATATATCTAACCTTATGCTTATCCATAAAGAAAAAAAAAAGGTAAACAGTCCTCAAACAAGTGCTCAAAGGGAACCCATGAGGAGACCGTCTATCTCACAAACCTGAGTGGCTACAGGGAATCACACAGCAGATGTAGCCACAAACATCTCAAATGTGGACAGATGTAAACCAGTTAGCTTCATGTTATCACAAAAGGCAAGTGGACGTTGTGGACAGAGAGCCTTCAGGAGCACATAACATGAACAGACAATACCACAAGTATGAACAAGAACACACATAACATGAACAGACAATACCACAAGTATGAATAAGAACACACATAACATGAACAGACAATACCACAAGTATGAACAAGAACACACATAACATGAACAGACAATACCACAAGTATGAACAAGAACACACACAACATGAACAGACAATACCACAAGTATGAATAAGAACACACACAACATGAACAGACAATACCACAAGTATGAATAAGAACACACACAACATGAACAGACAATACCACAAGTATGAACAAGAACACACACAACATGAACAGACAATACCACAAGTATGAACAAGAACACACACAACATGAACAGACAATACCACAAGTATGAACAAGAACACACATAACATGAACAGACAATACCACAAGTATGAAGAAGAACACACACAACATGAACAGACAATACCACAAGTATGAGCAAGAACACACACAACATGAACAGACAATACCACAAGTATGAATAAGAACACACACAATCACTTAACTAAAGTCTCTCTAATAGAAACCACAAGTCTGTCTGGCTAGTAGAATCCCAGACATGCGTCTAACCTCGGAAATGAATACTAGCCAGCAAAAGCTGCGTTCAGCAAGGGCCATAACAAAATAAATATTATATAAAACTGTGCTGAATGTTATGTCCCCTTGGGGAGTTAGAGCCAGATAGATAAAAAAGCCACAGTGAAAAGCTTGTGCCAGGAGAGACTGTGCCATTGTAGTGTGGTGTGTGTGTCAGGGTTTCACATATTCTGGGTAACATCACCATGAGCTGGGGTGGGCAGTTCCCTACCTCACATGCTCTTTTTCCTTGATAACTCTTAGAAGATTCAAACCCTGTGGAATCAAACAATTCTGCCTGTGCTGGCAGCTGGACCAGTGTCTTTCCTTTTCTCCTGCGCTTTATCTATCACAGCCCCTCAACCAACCGGCAACAGTCATCCTCTCATTTCTCATCTCCAACAGCTTAACCCCATTGCAAATACACATCTGTTCCTAATTCTTTTCTCCATACGTTTATCCGGTCGTTCTTTGTTTGCCTTGTGGGTTCCACTGTAAAAAACATTCTAGTTTTACTATTATCAGGCCTTCTAAATGGTCCTACCTAGCCCAGCAACATCCAAAATAAACCTGTTTACAAAGGTTTCCCAAGCGATGAAATAAATCTCTGCAAAGATAAGTACTTGACAAAAACTTCACTTGCAAGCTGAGGTGAAAACATACATACATAAACAAAGTTTGGATGTGCACACACACACGGCACAGAATTATACTGTTGTTCTGAAGAAATTTTTTTTTTAAACTCTTTGAGTTCCAAGGAACGCATCAAACGTTCATAGGTTCCTACCTAGAAGCCCAATGAACGCATGATTCACCGATTTTATTACTTTCTTTACTACCCCTTGGGCCTGTGATGCTAAACCCCCTGGGACTCAAAGAGTTAAAATGAGAGCCT
This sequence comes from Candidula unifasciata, assembly GCA_905116865.2. NCBI lineage: Eukaryota > Metazoa > Mollusca > Gastropoda > Stylommatophora > Geomitridae > Candidula > Candidula unifasciata. Next base: position 210,128 of record CAJHNH020000593.1, read on the forward strand.
GGATATTTTGAAGAACTGAAAACTGTTGAGCAACCGAAACAAACAACACAGATTCTAGCCAGGTTACACACAGTTGCATTCATACATGAACAACAAGAATGGTGCAATAACAATGAAGGTACAAGGGCACAGTTGAAGTGAAGTGATAGGTGCACAGCTGAAGATAAAAGTGCACAGCTGAAGTGAAGAGATAAGTGCAAAGTTAAAATGATAAGTACACAGTTGAAGTAAAAAGTGCACAGCTAAAGCAAAAAGATAAGTGTATAGTTGAAGTGAAGACATAAGTGCACAGTTGAAGTGAAGAGATAAGTGCACAGTTGAAGTCAAGAGATAAGTGCACTGCTGAAGTGAAAAGATAAGTGCACAATTGAAGTAAAGAGATAAGTGCACAGCTGAAGTGAAGAGAAAAGTGCACAGCTAAAGTAAAGAGATAAAGTGCATAGCTGAAGTGAAAAGTGGACAGCTGAAATAAATAGATAAGTGCACAGTTGAAGTGAAAAGTGCACAGCTGAAGTGGAGAGATGAGTGCACGGTAAAAGTGAAAGGTGCACAGCTGAAGTAAAGAAATAAGTACACTGTTGAAGTGAAAATTGCACAGCTGAAGTGAAGAGATAAGCACACACAAAGACATGGTGCACATCAACACATCTGGACTAATAACAGACCTCAGTTTAATGATGAAATTCCTGGTCAGTAACCAGGGGCAGTATCTATCTGTGAGATATGGGTATGTCTGTTGGGGAGCCAGTGGGTTTATTCTTGTTTTCCCCATAATGGGGCCCCGGAACCCACACACACTTAATCAATAGTGCTAGTAGTAGACTCTACAGTCCTCAACACTCACTGGGTGACAGGATTAGTATCTTTATAGCCGCCTTTACCTTTACAAACTTTTCCTGAGACTGTGTTGATGTGGAAAGGTAGGTCTTTTGTCAATACAACTATCTTCAAGGGGATTTGAACCCAGGGCCACCAGAATGATACAATGTGCTGGCCACTGAACTATCAAGACGGCAACCTAAAGGCAATCAGACATATTGTTTCTGAGAAAGAGGGAGGGAGAGTGTGTACATGAGTGTGTGTGTGTATACAAGAGAGTATTGTGTGAGAGAGTATGTGCATAAATGTGTGTGTATACGAGAGAGTGTTGTGTGAGAGAGTGTGTGTGTGTGTATATGAGAGAGTGTTGTGTGAGAGAGTGTACATCTGTGTGTGTGTATATATACGAGTGTTGTGTGAGAGTGTGTACATGAGTGTGTGTGTGTATGAGAGTGTTGTGTGAGAGAGTGTGTACATAATTGTGAGTGTATGTGTATGAGAAAGTGTTGTGATAGTGTGTACAAGAGTGTGTGTGTATACAAAAGAGTGTTGTGTGAGAGAGTGTGTACATAATTGTGTGTGTATGTGTATGAGAAAGTGTTGTGATAGTGTGTACAAGAGTGTGTGTGTATACAAGAGAGTGTTGTGTGAGAAAGTGTGTGTGTATGTGAGGGGGGGGGGGGTGCATGTGTGTGAGAGAGAATGAGACAGACAGAGAAGTGTGACAATACTGGTATAACTGTTGTGACTGTCAGGACCAACATTACATGTCCCCAAATATCCAGGTCACAAATCAACAAACAGCAGCAGTAACTACACAATAAATACTCGTTGTGGATACAAACAATATACACCAAACATAGATACAACAGCAGTTAGCACAAGTTATATCCACCGTGGATAAAACACAGTTAATGGCAACACATTAGATACATCAAGAACAGAATAATACAGTGTTACATTGAAGGCATCCAAGAGCGGATCCAACACTGGATGGTAGACAGATTTAGACTAACAGTGACCAAATACACACACACACGTTCTGGCAACTGAGTCACAATAAATAACATATGTACAAAGAGATCAATTTTCGGTTGTGTGGTATTTTTAAAGTTTGGTTGCATACAGCCAAACTGGCAAGCTATGTGCTGTCTGTACAGATCTAGTACGATTCTTAAGTCATGTGATGAGAAGATGGGCAACTGTAAGTGAGAGAGAGAAAGAGAGAGAGAGAGAGAAAGAGAGAGAGAGAGAGAGAGAGACAGAGAGAGAGAGAGACAGAGAGAGAGAAAGAGAGAGAGAGAGAGAAAGAGAGAAAGAGAGAGAGAGAGAGAGAGATAGAAACAGACAGAGGGAGAGAGAGAGAGAGAGAGAGAGAGAGAGAGAGAGAGAGAGAGAGAGAGAGAGAGAGAGAAAGAGAGAAAGAGAAAGAGAGAGAGAGAAAGAGAGAGATAGAGACAGACAGAGAGACAGCACTACAACAGCTGAAAACATCAAGGGTGGCAGAGTTAGAGGTCAACAGAGAGAACTGATCCTGGGTGGTCTGAGGCTGTGGCATGGAGGAATATCATCAACAGAAGAGATTGGGAATACCAAGGACTGAGATCTGTGGAGCAACATGACACCGAGGCCGTTCAGCAAGCTGTAGGCTCAGAACATACAGATAAGGAGGTTGTCAGCAAGTAAACCTCCAAGGAAGATGACAAATGAGAAGTCCTGCTTGCAGACTGCAGGTACGTCCACAGTTAGTCGTGGCAGGAGCTGACTGTACCAGCAAATGGCTTGGCCAAATTCAACATCAATTCATCCACAAGGGAGAGTTTATTGTATTTGTGTTTCTGATACCAATACATTAGAATCTTGGTGACATGGATTCTCATATTGTTATTAGAAAGAGACAATGGATGCACTAATAAACAGTGGTACAGTGCCACAAATTCAATGTGTGAATGAATGTAAGCCAATACATTCCATGCGTGAGCAGATGTGGATTAAACATTGGTTCACAGAGACAAACATTCACAACAGTGAAAAGGAAAGGGGGGGGGGGGGAAAGGGGGGGGGGGGGGGGGGGTTGTGTCTCTAACACTGAGACAACATTGTTGGGCAGTCTCAATGAGCTGCCACTGACACCAGCAAAGCTCCAACACAGCAGTGGGAAGGAGGGAGTGTCTCTAACACTGAAACAACATTGTTGGGTAGTCTCAATGAGCTGCCACTGACACCAGCAAAGCTCCAGTGGGAAGGAGGGAGTGTCTCTAACACTGAGACAACATTGTTGGGTAGTCTCAATGAGCTGCCACTGACACCAGCAAAGCTCCAATACAGCAGTCATCCGGGATAACAACACACAGCTAAAGAAAGACTAAAAACACAATGAACAGAACAATGAGCAGGAAGAATAGGAGCAGCAGCAGTTGAAGGAGATGAAGAAGAATAGTGCCATGTCTCCACACACAATAAGATCTAAGGCTTCTTGTGGAGAAAAACAATTCATGTCAGACAGTCTTAATGTTGAAGAAACACTGGTGGTCATCAGACACACAGTCTTCATGTTGAAGAAACACTGGTGGTCGTCAGACAGACAGTCTTAATGTTGAAGAAACACTGGTGGTCGTCAGACAGTCTTAACGTTGAAGAAACACTGGTTTTCGTCAGACAGTCTTCATGTTGAAGAAACACTGGTGGTCGTCAGACAGTCTTAATGTTGAAGAAATACTGGTGGTCGTCAGACAGTCTTAACGTTGAAGAAACACTGGTGGTCGTCAGACAGTCTTAATGTTGAAGAAACACTGGTGGTTGTCAGACAGTCTTAACGTTGAAGAAACACAGGTGGTCGTCAGACAGTCTTAATGTTGAAGAAACACTGGTGGTCGTCAGATAGTCTTAATGTTGAAGAAACACTGGTGGTCGTCAGACAGTCTTAATGTTGAAGAAACACAGGTGGTCGTCAGACAGTCTTAATGTTGAAGAAACACTGGTGGTCGTCAGACAGTCTTAATGTTGAAGAAACACTGGTGGTCGTCAGACAGACAGTCTTAATGTTGAAGAAACACTGGTGGTCGTCAGACAGTCTTAATGTTGAAGAAACACTGGTGGTCATCAGACAGTCTTAATGTTGAAGAAACAGTGGTGGTCGTCACACAGTCTTAATGTTGAAGAAACACTGGTGGTCGTCAGACAGTGTTAATGTTGAAGAAACACTGGTGGTTGTCAGATAATCTTAATGTTGAAGAAACACTGGTGGTCGTCAGACAGTCTTAATGTTGAAGAAACACTGGTGGTCGTCACACAGTCTTCATGTTGAAGAAACACTGGTTGTCGTCATCGTCATTGTTATCGCTGATGCAGTTAGAAATTAGCACCCTGTCCTTGTAGCAAATGCACACCCATACACAGGACTAGTGTGGCCTGACCCTCATTGTTAGCCTGTCTGTTGTCTGGGCAGGCCTCAGAGCCCACCTGTACTTCTACTGGTCTACCAGCTGCCCAGGTGTGCGCCAGTGAGGGTGGTGTTTGTTCTTCTTCTACACACTGATAGTTCCAGTGCTGCCCAGGTGAGCCAGTGAGGGTGGTGTCTGTTCTTCTTCTAAACACTGATAGTTCCAGTGCTGCCCAGGTGTGCGCCAGTGAGGGTGGTGTCTGTTCTTCTTCTACACAGTGATAGTTCCAGTGCTGCCCAGGTGAGCCAGTGAGGGTGGTGTTTGTTCTTCTTCTACACACTGATAGTTCCAGTGCTGCCCTGGTGTGGGCCAGTGAGGGCGGTGTCTGTTCTTCCTCTACACACTGATAGTTCAGTGCTGCCCCAGGTGTGCGCCAGTGAGGGTGGTGTATGTTCTTCCTCTACACACTGATAGTTCAGTGCTGCCCTAATGTGCTCCTCCGAACCCTTGCATGCTATGTGATGTTTTCTGGTGACTGGGATCTAGACAGAAACACAAGAATGGATATACAGCCAAACCACACCAGATAAACACACATATAACACAGCACCAAACACTGGATAAACAGCCAAACCACACCAGATAAACACACATATAACACAGCACCAAACACTGGATAAACAGCCAAACCACACCAGATAAACACACATATAACACAGCACCAAACACTGGATAAACAGCCAAACCACACCAGATAAACACACATATAACACAGCACCAATCACTGGATAAACAGACTGTAATTCTGGATAAATACATAGAAATGTTGAGAAACAGACAAAATTTGTTTGATGAACAGACAAAGGTAAAAAAAAATGAATCAACAGGCAGTCAGCATAAAATACATTCAGCAAATGTATTAAATGGGGGGGGGGGGGGGGGGACAAAAAAGATAAAAACTGTAAACTAATGATGTGCGGACACTCAGTGTTAGAGGAACAGACAAGAAATGTTAGACAGACAGACAAATTGTTAGAAAAAGAAACAAATCTTCTGTAGACTGAGAGGCTATTAGTTAAAGATATAAATACCGGATAGACAGACACATTGTTAGATAAAGACAGACATTTTGTCAAACAAACAGTTAGATAAAGAAATAAATATTCAGTAGACAGACATAATGTTAGATAAAGACAGAAATGTTGGAAAGACAGAAAAAATGTTTAGATAAAGACAGAAATGTTGGGTAGACAAACATAATGTTAAATAAAGACATACATTTTTTGTACACAGACAAACTGTTTAGATAAATACAAAAATTTGGTAGACTAGATAGACATAATGTTAGAAAAAGACATAAATGTTTGATGGACAGACAAACTGTTTAGATAAAGACAGAAATGTTTGATAGACAAACTGTTTAGATAAAGACATAAATGTTTGATAGACAGGCAAACTGTTTAGATAAAGACATAAATGTTTGATAGACGGACAAACTGTTTAGATAAAGACATAAATGTTCGATAGACAGACAAACTATTTAGATAAAGACATAAATGTTTGATAGACAGGCAAACTGTTTAGATAAAGACAGAAATGTTTGATAGACAAACTGTTTAGATAAAGACAGAAATGTTTGATAGACAGGCAAACTGTTTAGATAAAGACATAAATGTTTGATAGACAGGCAAACTGTTTAGATAAAGACATAAATGTTTGATAGACGGACAAACTGTTTAAATAAAGACATAAATGTTTGATAGACAGGCAAACTGTTTAGATAAAGACAGAAATGCTGTGCAGACAGGCATACCTTGTGACGCTGGCTGCCACACAGATCTGGCAGACAGAGGGTCACTCCACTGCATCTGTATGGGTTTGTGTGAGTTACAGGTCTCTGGGGGTCCCAGAAGCTCCGGGGTCAGACCCCTGCCGAGGTTCATGGAGGCTCGGGGGTCAGGCGGAGGCCAGGTATTGGAACTCTGGTGAAACAAACAGGTCAAGTAGACAGCACGTAGAGACGTCAGCTAGTAAAATAACATCAAATATGTCGAAGGCAAAATAAAAAAGTTTGCAGGACATCAGCAGCCCCTTCTAGCAATGGTGAAATGTCACAAGCTAGTTTGGTTCAGACAAGGGATGAGACATGATTCAATTGCAAAGACTAGGATAAATTAGGTAGTGATGGAAGAAGAGGAGGGCAAAGAAGAACCTGGAATGACAACATCAACAAATGGACAGGACTAAATGACTATACACTTACTTGTTCAACATGAGGAAGACAGAGAACGATGGCAGGTTGTGTGGGCTAGTGCTTCCATGGATACACCCCCAGGACCCTAGTGGGTCAAGGCTTATGTTATGTTTGCGTTACATGAAATAACAGGGGTTCTACACATGCCAGGTTGCTGTGTGTTGTTCGTCTGTCATAAATGATGAAGACCAATCTTCTTCTTGCCCTTCTCTGGGCCTGTTCCATCCATCCACCAGTTGCTTGCCTGGTATCTGCTATGTAGATGTTGGTATTTACAGCCTCGGATATTCCATCCATCCACCAGTTGCTCGCCTGGTATGTGCCATGTAGATGTTGGTATTTACAGCCTCGGATATTCCATCCATCCACCAGTTGCTTGCCTGGTATGTGCTACATAGATGTTGGTATTTACAGCCTCGGATATTCCATCCATCCATCAGTTGCTTGCCTGGTATGTGCTACATAGATGTTGGTATTTACAGCCTCGGATATTCCATCCATCCATCAGTTGCTTGCCTGGTATGTGCTACATAGATGTTGGTATTTACGGCCTCAGATATTCCATCCATCCACCAGTTGCTTGCCTGGTATGTGCTACATAGATGTTGGTATTTACGGCCTTAGATATTCCATCTATCCATCAGTTGCTTGCCTGGTATGTGCTATATAGATGTTGGTATTTACAGCCTCGGATATTCCATCCATCCACCAGTTGCTTGCCTGGTATGTGCTACATAGATGTTGGTATTTACAGCCTCGGATATTCCATCCATCCATCAGTTGCTTGCCTGGTATGTGCTATATAGATGTTGGTATTTACAGCCTCGGATATTCCATCTATCCATCAGTTGCTTGCCTGGTATGTGCTATATAGATGTTGGTATTTACAGCCTCGGATATTCCATCTATCCATCAGTTGCTTGCCTGGTATGTGCTATATAGATGTTGGTATTTACAGCCTCGGATATTCCATCTATCCATCAGTTGCTTGCCTGGTATGTGCTATATAGATGTTGGTATTTACAGCCTCGGATATTCCATCTATCCATCAGTTGCTTGCCTGGTATGTGCCATATAGATGTTGGTATTTACAGCCTCGGATATTCCATCCATCCATCAGTTGCTTGCCTGGTATCTGCTACATAGATGTTGGTATTTACAGCCTCGGATATTCCATCTATCCATCAGTTGCTTGCCTGGTATGTGCCATGTAGATGTTGGTATTTACGGCCTTAGATATTCCATCTATCCATCAGCTGCTTGCCTGGTATGTGCTACATATATGTTGGTATTTACGGCCTTAGATATTCCATCTAACCATTATTTGCATGGTCAACGCTTGGCTCTGCATCCATTATGCCTAAATGACAGAGCTTTCTGTGGTACAGTGTCTGGTGGAAGTTTTGACACATGTCCAAAGCATCTGATTTGTTGTTTCATAAGGTAGTTTAATACAGGTTGACTGATCCTGTCCCAACTTCTTCTCTGATATCATCATTCCTGATCCTGTCACAACTTCTTACCTGATATCATTATTTGCGATCCTGTCCCAACTTCTTCCCTGATATTGTCATTACTGATCCTGTACCAACTTCTTTTCTGATATCATCATTACTGATCCTGTCCCAACTTCTTTTCTGATATTGTCATTTCTGATCCTGTCCCAACATTTTTTCTGATATCGTCATTACTGATCCTGTCCCAACATTTTTTCTGATATCGTCATTACTGATCCTGTCCCAACTTCTTCCCTGATATTGTCATTTCTGATCCTGTCCCTTCTAGTTACATTTAGAATCTGCCATAGACATTTTGTTTCTGTTGTTTCGATTCTGACCACTTTTTGTCAAAACCTGATCAATGATTGTGAGTACACAGATGGCTGATGAGTCAAGTTTGAACAAAGAAAGTTCTCGAAACGGGGTGGACAACAGATGGGAGCAACAGCTGGGGAAGGATTTACCACAATGTAATTTCAGGTCTGCCATTTCTCTTCCAGTGCATTTTGATTGTCCTTTTCTCTGGAACTGGTAGTGACAATGTGCTTGCTTCTTTGACTGTCCTAAACAGCTAGGCAGACTTACAGGTGGTTCTGACAGGACTGTTCCTTTCTCTGTGACTGATATTGGTACCGCTTCTATGTATGCCTGCTGCACTGTTCCTATCTGCTAACTGCAGTTTAAGACAGCAGTTTTATGCCAGGACAAATTGTATGAATATGTTAACAACCTCCAGTTGACTGCTGGAGAAGCAGAAGTAGGAGGAGTTGGAGATACAAATGAAGAAGGGAAAGAGGGACAAGAAGAAGCATGAATTAGAAAAATGTGTTGCATTCTACAAGTGGTCAATAATAAATAAACTGAAGCCACCACAAAGAGCTTTGGTTAACCAGCAAAGAGAAGAAGATGAACCCAGGAGTCAGTGAGATGTCTTACCTTTGACAGATCTGGCCGTCCACTATCAGCCTCATCATCACTGCTGCCATCCCTGCAAGTACAGGTTAAAGAGCTGACATCTGTCATACGGACAACAATAAAGGAGCTGACATCTGTGATACAGACAACAATAACAGAGCTGACATCTGTGATACAGACAACAATAACAGAGCTGACATCTGTGATACAGACAACAAAACAGAGCTGACATCTGTGATACAGACAACAATAACAGAGCTGACATCTGTGATACAGACAACAATAACAGAGCTGACATCTGTGATACGGACAACAATAACGGAGCTGACATCTGTGACACAGACAACAATAACAGAGCTGACATCTGTGATACAGACAACAATAACAGAGCTGACATCTGTGATACGGACAACAATAACAGAGCTGACATCTGTGATACGGACAACAATAACAGAGCTGACATCTGTGATACAGACAACAATAACAGAGCTGACATCTGTGATACAGACAACAATAACAGAGCTGACATCTGTGATACAGACAACAATAACAGAGCTGACATCTGCAATACAGACAACAATAACAGAGCTGACATCTGTGATACGGACAACAATAACGGAGCTGACATCTTTGATACGGACAACAATAACAGAGCTGACATCTGTGATACAGACAACAATAACAGAGCTGACATCTGTGATACAGACAACAATAACAGCTGACATCTGTGATACAGACAACAATAACAGAGCTGACATCTGTGATACAGACAACAATAACAGAGCTGACATCTGTGTACAGACAACAATAACAGAGCTGACATCTGTGATACAGACAACAATAACAGAGCTGACATCTGTGATACAAACAATAATAACAGAGCTGACATCTGTGATACGGACAACAATAACAGAGCTGACATCTGCGATACAGACAACCCTAACAGAGCTGACATCTGCGATACAGACAACAATAACAGAGCTGACATCTGTGATACAGACAACAATAACAGAGCTGACATCTGTGATATGGACAACAATAAAGGAGCTGACATCTGTGATACAGACAACAATAACAGAGCTGACATCTGTGATACAGACAACAATAACAGAGCTGACATCTGTGATACAGACAACAATAACAGAGCTGACATCTGTGATACAGACAACAATAACAGAGCTGACATCTGTGATACAGACAACAATAACAGAGCTGACATCTGTGATACAGACAACAATAACAGAGCTGACATCTGTGATACAGACAACAATAACAGAGCTTACATCTGTGGAACAGACAACAATAACAGAGCCGACATCTGTGATACGGACAACAAAAACAGAGCTGACATCTGTCACACGGACAACAATAAAGGAGCTGACATCTGTCATACGGACAACAATAAAGGAGCTGACATCTGTGATACAGACAACAATAACAGAGCTGAAATCTGTGTACAGACAACAATAACAGAGCTAACATCTGTGATACAGACAACAATAATTGAGCTGACATCTGTGATACAAACAACAACAATAAAGCTGACATCTGTGACACAGACAACAATAATGGAGCTGACATCTGTGACACAGACAACAATAATGGAGCTGACATCTGTGATATAAACAACAACAATGGAGCTGACATCTGTGATACAAATAACAACAACACAGCTGACATCTGTGATACAGACAACAACAACAGAGCTGACATCTGCAATACAGACAACAACAATGAAGCTGACATCTGTGATACAAACAACAATAACAGAGCTGACATCTGTGATACAAACAACAATAACAGAGCTGACATCATGACATGTGAGATAACAGTTGACATCTGTGTTTCCTGATGAACAGTCTTCCAGACAATGCCCTGAGGACAGAGCCACCCTCAGCACTGAGGTACTGACCAGTAGACAATCAGTGCCCAGAGGAATGACCAACAGGACAGAGCCACCCTCAGCACTGAGGTACTGACCAGTAGACAATCAGTGCCCAGAGGAATGACCAACAGGACAGAGCCACCCCCAGCACTGAGGTACTGACCAGTAGACAATCAGTGCCCAGAGGAATGACCAACAGGACAGAGCCACCCTCAGCACTGAGGTACTGACCAGTAGACAATCAGTGCCCAGAGGAATGCCCTGAGGACAGAGCCACCCTCGGCACTGAGGTACTGACCAGTAGACAATCAGTGCCCAGAGGAATGACCAACAGGACAGAGCCACCCTCAGCACTGAGGTACTGACCAGTAGACAATCGGTGCCCAGAGAAATGACCAACAGGACAGAGCCACCCTCAGCACTGAGGTTCTAACCAGTAGACAATCGGTGCCCAGAGGAATGACCAACAGGACAGAGCCACCCTCAGCACTGAGGTACTGACCAGTAGACAATCAGTGCCCAGAGGAATGACCAACAGGACAGAGCCACCCTCAGCACTGAGGTACTGACCAGTAGACAATCGGTGCCCAGAGGAATGACCAACAGGACAGAGCCACCCTCAGCACTGAGGTTCTGACCAGTAGACAATCGGTGCCCAGAGGAATGACCAACAGGACAGAGCCACCCTCAGCACTGAGGTACTGACCAGTAGATAATCAGGCACACATCATTCACTGACCCACGCAGACTACCCTCGATAGATGCTGCAGAGAGCAGAGTTGTCATGTTAGTTCAGAATGCTAGCTGATGTAAACAGAAGGTGATGCTGTAGTGTACACGGACGGATCTGTAATTTGGGGCAAGCCAAATGCATGGGCGGTCACAGTAAGCTCAAGGGGGAAACCATCAAGGAGATGAATGGCGCCTTTGCTGTTACAACTTAACAGCCTTATAATGGAAAATTTGGCTGTAAAAAGGGCATACTTTGTGACTATGAAAATGCTTGAGAAAATCCAGACAAGAATGGATTGTGTCACTAAGCAGCACTTTTCAAATGGCTGGTCTAATCTTCATCTTTGCATCAGTTCATTCGGGTGTTTGATACATTGAGCATGCAGATCATCTTGCCGACACTGGGGTTGTTATGGCTTGTTTGGTACTGAACATGTTATCAATGTCAAGCAAAGCACTTATTGTGAAGATGATTATGGCAAGGTACATGACTCTATTTCTTTGTCCAGGCTAGTGGACATGAGGGTGCAAACAGGAGCTGCAAGAAATGAATATTTCCCCAAGGGAACAAGATGTCTGATTAATGAGCAGGGAACAGGCGTCACCAGTCATCTTACACTTGTGAAGATCAGAGTACCTATAGATATGCCAGGAGTGCTGCGATGATACTCTTCAATAATCACACAGACTTACAGATAATCTGAACAAAGAAGACACAAACAATAGATTGCAGAATTTATTGCCTGGCATATTTCGCAGTATCTCGTCAGGTGCATACTACGGTAACCATTACATAAATAAAGCAGATACTGACCTACCAGGCAATCAACAACAAATCACTGACCCAGGCAAACTACCAGACAATCAACAACAAATCGCTGACCCAGGCAAACTACCAGACAATCAACAACAAATCACTGACCCAGGCAAACTACCAGACAATCAACAACAAATCACTGACCCAGGCAAACTACTAGACAATCAACAAATCCTTCATTGACCCAGGCAAACTATCAGACAATCAACAACAAATCAGTGACCCAGGCAAACTACCAGACAATCAACAACAAATCACTGACCCAGGCAAACTACCAGACAATCAACAAATCCTTCATTGACCCAGGCAAACTATCAGACAATCAAAAACAAATCACTGACCCAGGCAAACTACCAGACAATCAAAAACAAATCACTGACCCAGGCAAACTACCAGACAATCAAAAACAAATCACTGACCCAGGCAAACTACCAGACAATCAACAACAAATCACTGACCCAGGCAAACTACCAGACAATCAACAACACATCACTGACCCAGGCAAACTACCAGACAATCAACAACACATCACTGACCCGGGCAAACTACCAGACAATCAACAACACATCAGTGACGCAGGCAAACTACCAGACAATCAACAACAAATCACTGACCCAGGCAAGCTACCAGACAATCAACAAATCCTTCATTGACCCAGGCAAACTATTAGACAATCAACTACACATCACTGACCCAGGCAAACTACCAGACAATCAATAACACATCACTGACCCAGGCAAACTATTAGACAATTAACAACACATCACTGACCCAGGCAGACTACAAGATAATCAACAACAAATCACTGACCCAGGCAAACTACCAGACGGTCAAATTCCAAAATCAACATACTGCTGTGTACAACACGTCAGATCTTGGCAGTTGCATGATCGTCAATGTTAGAGCTACACACATTTGAGGCCATGACTTTCTCAGGAAGGGTGACGTGTTCCCTTTGCCAGTTTTTCTCTGCAGGTAAGTGACTGGGTGACCCCTACAGCCCTCCTGTCTCTAGTAGGGATGAAAGCAGGGGTCAAAGTGGGATCTCTGTGGCAACATGGTCAAACTAGCAGCCTCATGTCTGGAACAAGACTAAAGTCCACAAGTGGACGAACAACTAGAACTTTCCGCCAGAGTTTACAGTTGGTGAAAATTGAGAATAAGAAGACCAAACTAAAAAACATTCAAGATGGGGACAGAACTTAAACCAAATATGAGGACAAGAGACAAATAAGAAGAAAGATGATTGATAGTTGAAGAGCTTATTCTGTAAGGGCACTTACTTGGGGTTGATCAAGTGGGACAGGTCCTTGCCAACAGTGAAAAACTGATCTTCGTTAGAGGAGTCGTCGCTGAGATCACTGCAGTCTTGGGTTCCTACCCAGCTGGATGTTTCAGCCACGCTGGAGACAGCAGACATAACAAACAATATAATCAACAACACAGTTACAACATACGTGTATCTATGCAAGATCAACACAGTAGAAGCAACAACACAGTTATAACATACATGTATCTATGCAAGATCAACACAGTAGAAGCAACAACACAGTTATAACATACATGTATCTGTGCAATGTCAACACAGTAGAAGCAACAACACAGTTATAACATACATGTATCTATGCAAGATCAACACAGTAGAAGCAACAAAACAGTTATAACATACATGTATCTATGCAAGATCAACACAGTAGAAGCAACAAAACAGTTATAACATACATGTATCTATGCAAGATCAACACAGTAGAAGCAACAACACAGTTATAACATACATGTATCTATGCAAGATCAACACAGTAGAAGCAACAACACAGTTATAACATACATGTATCTATGAAAGATCAACACAGTAGAAGCAACAACATGGTTATAACATACATGTATCTATGCAAGGTCAACATAGTCGAAGCAACAACACGGTTATAACATACAAAAATTGACATCCCAGCACTCGGGACATCCCCATGCGTGCTCTGTCCTCATCTTCAGCAGTCAGCGCAGAGTTCCAATACTGACTGTACCAGCCACAATCTGATTATATGTCTGTGTTGCCTTTAAATCGAGTGTAGTGAGCCGGCAAGACCCTCTAGTTACACCCAGGTGCCTCATTCTCTCCGGGCCATAATAATCTATTCCCCGAAATCAAGATAATATAATTTTACAAAACTACAGCCAACACTGTGGGAAAAACTCTTGTTGCCCCATCCAGGTGTCACTTCCACCCATTCAGTGTCAACTGTTTCTTCAATGACTTCTGTTCAAAGTGTTTGGGAGAACTTCACCCCCAGAAGTCAATGGTAAAGTGCTCAGAGAACTTCACCCCCAGAAGTCGATGGTAAAGTGCTCAGAGAACTTCACCCCCAGAAGTCAATGGTAAAGTGCTCAGAGAACTTCACCTCCAGAAGTCAATGGTAAAGTGCTCAGAGAACTTCACCCCCAGAAGTCAATGGTAAAGTGCTTGGGAGAACTTCACCCCCAGAAGTCAATGGTAAAGTGCTCAGAGAACTTCACCCCCAGAAGTCAATGGAAAAGTGCTCAGAGAACTTCACCCCCAGAGGTCAATGGTAAAGTGCTCAGAGAATTTCACGCCCAGAAGTCAATGGTAAAGTGCTCAGAGAACTTCACCCCCAGAGGTCAATGGTAAAGTGCTCAGAGAATTTCACCCCTAGAGGTCAATGGTACAGTGCTCAGAGAATTTCACCCCCAGAAGTCAATGGAAAAGTGCTCAGAGAACTTCACCCCCAGAAGTCAATGGTAAAGTGCTCAGAGAACTTCACCCCCAGAAGTCAATGGTAAAGTGCTCAGAGAACTTCACCCCCAGAAGTCAATGGTAAAGTGCTCAGAGAACTTCACACCCAGAAGTCAATGGTAAAGTCCTCAGAGAAATTCACCCCCAGAAGTCAATGGTAAAGTGCTCAGAGAATTTCACCCCTAGAGGTCAATGGTACAGTGCTCACAGAACTTCACCCCCAGAAGTCAATGGTAAAGTGCTCAGAGAATTTCACCCCTAGAGGTCAATGGTACAGTGCTCAGAGAACTTCACACCCAGAAGTCAATGGTAAAGTGCTCAGAGAATTTCACCCCCAGAAGTCAATGGTAAAGTGCTCAGAGAACTTCACCCCCAGAAGTCAATCGTAAAGTGCTCAGAGAACTTCTCGACTGCCAGAATGGACTGCACTGGTTCACAATACAATTTTTATGGACACCCCTGGGGATTGCTGGATCTATAGAGTGCTTTATGTAACATAGGCAGTTAGCCATTGTGCGGAGAAAGACAGAGATGTATGGCCAAGTGAAAGGAAGTCAACCCTCTCTGTCTCAACTTGATTTCCACAATATCACTCCAAAGCAAATGTAACAGCTTGTGAAGAAAAGTTAGAGTAAAAAGTGTTGGCACAGAAAGTATTCATCATGACATGGGAAAATATGAGCATATCAACTTATCATTCTTCTTCTGGATTTTTTTCACAAGGACTTGAGACTTCTAGTAATTCACCCTGGTTTCTGGGTAGTGAGATCAGACGCCCGTGTGCATTGTTCCGCAAGTAAAAAAAAAAATCCCTTGGCAGTTAGAAATTTAAAAGAGTAGCCTAACAGCGCTGCCCGGGTACCATTTGGAGTTAAAAATCTACCCAAGTATTTCAGGATCTTCGTCAGTGCTACAGAGCCTGTGCACTGTGCTGAGCTTCTTGGGACTCAGTCTTGAGTTAGAAGAAGAACGGAGCACTTATAGGTTACTACCCCTGTGCCAGGATGTGGATCCATTGTTCAAAACCTCAAACCTCTTCTTCTTTTATGGTTGCCTTTAAAAGAATGTTTAGCATGTTGTATTGTAGTTTACAGCTAGGCTGCAATTTCTGCACCTTTCAGCCCATTTATTTTAGCAGACTTTAAATTAGTCAATTTTTACATTAATTAAGGGGCAGCAGGGCCATTATCTCCCCCCCCCCCCAAATGGGGCCTTTGACAGAGACTGTGAGATATGGATGGACATGATCACCTGTGTCAGGAGGCAAAGACATGATGATGACACGAGAATGTTTTTACCTCGGCGACACTGATGACATGCCACCATACACTGGCCAGGTACCATGCTGGTTCATGTTAGGTTCGAGGCCACCAAGACGGCTGCTGGACAAACTGGCAGGTGGACCGGCGGACCACTGTACAGGAGACAGCATGCTGGGCCGCACAGCAGCCGGGTGGATCCCAAGAGTTTTTGCATAATTGGTACGGAACGGAGAAGGCGGGTCACCGTGGAAGTAGCCAGGACTTGGCGGGTCACGTAAACTGTAGTTTGGAGAAGGTGAGTCTCGTACGTATGGAGGTACTGGAGAGGGTGGGTCGTAGCCACACCGATGACCACTAGCGGAGAAAATCTGGACCGATGGCAAACTGGCACGATGGTGACACTGATGCTGATGAGGCCACATGTGGTGTCCCATAGCTGACAGGTCTAAGCATCCCTCGGACCGCCTGTGTACCTGAGGGATTCATCAACAGCCTACATTATTATCATGTGTACCTGAAGCATGAATTCTGTTAGATAAAACAGCTACACTATCATAGGTATCTGATAGATTTACAAAGATAAAACAGCTACATTATCCTGGGTATCTGACAGATTCATGAAGACAAAACAGATCCTGGGTATCTGACAGATTCATGAAGATAAAACAGATCCTGGGTATCTGACAGATTCATGAAGAAAAAACAGATCCTGGGTATCTGACATATTCATGAAGATAAAACAGCTACACTATCCTGGGTATCTGACAGATTCATGAAGATAAAACAGATCCTGGGTATCTGACAGATTCATGAAGACAAAACAGATCCTGGGTATCTGACAGATTCATGAAGATAAAACAGCTACACTATCCTGGGTATCTGACAGATTCATGAAGATAAAACAGATCCTGGGTATCTGACAGATTCATGAAGATAAAACAGATCCTGGGTATCTGACAGATTCATGAAGATAAAACAGCTACACTATACTGGGTATCTGACAGATTCATGAAGACAAAACAGATCCTGGGTATCTGACAGATTCATGAAGATAAAACAGATCCTGGGTATCTGACAGATTCATGAAGATAAAACAGTGACATTATCCTGGGTACGTGATAGATTCACGAAGATAAAACAGTGACATCATCCTGGGTACATGATAGGTATCTGATAGATTTACAAAGATAAAACAGCTACATTATCCTGGGTATCTGACAGATTCATGAAGACAAAACAGATCCTGGGTATCTGACAGATTCATGAAGATAAAACAGATCCTGGGTATCTGACAGATTCATGAAGACAAAACAGATCCTGGGTATCTGACAGATTCATGAAGATAAAACAGCTACACTATCCTGGGTATCTGACAGATTCATGAAGATAAAACAGATCCTGGGTATCTGACAGATTCATGAAGACAAAACAGATCCTGGGTATCTGACAGATTCATGAAGATAAAACAGCTACACTATCCTGGGTATCTGACAGATTCATGAAGATAAAACAGATCCTGGGTATCTGACAGATTCATGAAGATAAAACAGATCCTGGGTATCTGACAGATTCATGAAGATAAAACAGCTACACTATCCTGGGTATCTGACAGATTCATGAAGATAAAACAGATCCTGGGTATCTGACAGATTCATGAAGATAAAACAGATCCTGGGTATCTGACAGATTCATGAAGATAAAACAGCTACACTATACTGGGTATCTGACAGATTCATGAAGATAAAACAGATCCTGGGTATCTGACAGATTCATGAAGATAAAACAGATCCTGGGTATCTGACAGATTCATGAAGATAAAACAGTGACATTATCCTGGGTACGTGATAGATTCACGAAGATAAAACAGTGACATCATCCTGGGTACATGATAGGTATCTGATAGATTTACAAAGATAAAACAGCTACATTATCTGACAGATTCATGAAGACAAAACAGATCCTGGGTATCTGACAGATTCATGAAGATAAAACAGCTACACTATCCTGGGTATCTGACAGATTCATGAAGACAAAACAGATCCTGGGTATCTGACAGATTCATGAAGATAAAACAGCTACACTATCCTGGGTATCTGACAGATTCATGAAGATAAAACAGATCCTGGGTATCTGACAGATTCATGAAGATAAAACAGATCCTGGGTATCTGACAGATTCATGAAGATAAAACAGCTACACTATCCTGGGTATCTGACAGATTCATGAAGATAAAACAGATCCTGGGTATCTGACCGATTCATGAAGATAAAACAGATCCTGGGTATCTGACAGATTCATGAAGATAAAACAGTGACATTATCCTGGGTACGTGATAGATTCACGAAGATAAAACAGTGACATTATCCTGGGTACGTGATAGATTCACGAAGATAAAACAGTGATATTATCCTGGGTACGTGATAGATTCACGAAGATAAAACAGTGACATTATCCTGGGTACGTGATAGATTCACGAAGATAAAACAGTGACATTATCCTGGGTACGTGATAGATTCACGAAGATAAAACAGCTATATAATCCTAGGTGCCTGACAAATATACAAAGATAAAACAGCTATATAATCCTAGGTGCCTGACAAATATACAAAGATAAAACAACTATATAATCCTAGGTGCCTGACAAATATACAAAGATAAAACAGCTACATTATCCTGGGTATCTGATAGATTTACAAAGATAAAACAGCTACATTATCCTGGGTATCTGATAGATTTACAAAGATAAAACAGCTACATTATCCTGGGTACTTGATAGATTCATGAATTGTGTATATATAGATACTAACTACACTATCCTGTACCTGACAGATTTATACATGATCTAAATGATCTTAAGTACCGAAATGGATTCATGAACTGTGTCGGATAAAATATTTCCGTTACTACCCTAGGTAGATGCATAAATTATCTAAATCCTGTACATATGTAAGATTCATAAATTAAGCCAGGAATAGCTTCAACATTACCTGTGTCTCTGACAAATCATAAAGTATATGTGTACCAGACAGATTCATAAATTATCTACATTATCCTGTACAGTTAACAGAATTAGGCTAAGGATAACATTATCCATCCTGTACAGTTAACAGAATTAGGCTAGGGATAACATTATCCATCCTGTACAGTTAACAGAATTAGGCTAGGGATAACATTATCAATCCTGTACAGTTAACAGGGTTGGGCTAGTGATAACATTGTCCTGATGATAATAATTATATACATATAATCCACTATGACGTCGAAGTGTGAGGATTACACTGCCACTCCTTGCCCTGTCCTGGAGTGGACCACTGTACTCTCCTGATGTTTGTACAAAGCACAACTCAGTTTCAAACTTCCTGTACGAGTTCTGCAGCCCTGCAAAAAAAAAATTAATAGAACCGCTGCCTCCCTAACAAGCAAGTCGTTGAAGCAGCTCATTCGGTGTTTGATGTCTATCTGAAAAGCTCAGATATCATGCCTAGCTGTAAAACACAACTCAAGGTGCTAACCAAATTTTAAATGACGAACACAGAAGAAGATGAAGAAGAAAAGAAAAAGAAGTGTTAAACTAGCAATAGTGCTACCATTTATATTCATCATCATCATCATGTAGCAGGTCCTATGCAGAACGTCACTCTCATTACAGTCTGCCTGAAAGAAACTCAGTCTCTCGCCAGTTCTCCCGCCTCATGTACTTTCATACTCAAGGAGTCACTTATATCCTGTGCCCATCTTCGTGTCGGTCGGCCCCTGCCCCTCCTTCCTGGTACCATGCCTTCTGCTATAATTTTTTCCAATCCGTCGTGGCCCTTGTTATGACCAAAATATTTAAGCATCCGAGACAAGATGCTGTTTATTAGCCACACCAATTATATTACACAACCTAATTTCAGTGTACAACTTGGCAACTAGTCTCAGAAGTATTACGCTACCCATGACACTACACACAAAGCCATCTTAAAATGTGTCAGCAGTGGCAAGTGTACAACCGGGCAACTCGACATACCTGAGATTTTCTCCTGTCTTCCAAGTGAGTGTCGGACAGTGGGCTGAGGGTGCGGTAGATCTGTGGCACTGTCAGCTGCATGGAGCCTTGAGCTGGCATCACCTCAGGTATCACCTGCATGGGCGAGGCTGATCCATAGCCTATTCCTGACAGAAGGTTGATGACACTCTCCAGCTCCTCCTCAGTGGCCAGCTGGGATCTAGAAGCTGAAAGTATAGAAGATTATTCTGTGTGTCCCAGAGTAGATGAATGAGATCTAGAAGCTGAAAGTATAGAAGATTATTCTGTGTGTCACAGAGTAGATGAATGAGATCTAGAAGCTGAAAGTATAGAAGATTATTCTGTGTGTCCCAGAGTAGATGAATGAGATCTAGAAGCTGAAAGTATAGAAGATTATTCTGTGTGTCCCAGAGTAGATGAATGAGATCTAGAAGCTGAAAGTATAGAAGATTATTCTTTGTGTGGTAGAGTAGATGAATGAGATCTAGAAGCTGAAAGTATAGAAGATTATTCTTTGTGTCACAGAGTAGATGAATGAGATCTAGAAGCTGTAAGTATAGAAGATTATTCTTTGTGTGGTAGAGTAGATGAATGAGATCTAGAAGCTGTAAGTATAGAAGATTATTCTTTGTGTGGTAGAGTAGATGAATGAGATCTAGAAGCTGAAAGTATAGAAGATTATTCTTTGTGTCGCAGAGTAGACGAATGAGATCCAGAAACTGAAAGCATAGCTACTGTATAGTACTTCCTGTGGTATTCTTAGGATTTTCAACATATAAGATCTAAACATTCACTGAGAGATTTAAACTGATAAGATCTACAAGTTAATTTGGATAGATAAATCTACAAGTTTGTCTGGAGTGTAAACGGATGAGATGTATATTGTCGCGTGCGAATGCGCACTAGAACGCACCGGTACGGAGTGAGCAAATAAGACGTCAAAACAATACGTAACGTTGTTAAGATATTGTTGTAAAAGGAGTTGATGTTTATAGTCCGAAGGAGACGGACGTGTGGATCCTTGAGGACGCTCTACCCCGGGATCCCACGGAAGCAAACGTTATATGAAGTTGGATCCTTGAGGACGTTTTACCCCGGGATTCCAAGATAGACCTCAGCAGGAAGCTGGTGAATACTACATTCTCGGCAGTAAGCCGGTATACTTTCATTGCTTAATTTGGACTTGTCCGAGGACAAAGATAATCGTCTGGATCTCAAGGTCGGACTGCGACCTATCGTGAGGACATATCAATACATGGATGTACGAGTGAGCTTTGGTTGAACGAGTTGATTATTGATTGCATACGTATTCTTGTGTTGATCATTGCATTTGTCAATACACAAATGGAACTTTTAAAGAGAGTTCTCGTTCCGCTACGTTGGAAGCTTCAGCATTCCTTATGTTGTGTTACTCTTGGCCAGTGGCATGTTAAGTGTTGATGCCATTTGTTACATTGCGACACCCCTAGACACTTTTACACTCGTTACAATGAAGGACCGCACGTCACAATGGGGGCCAAGCCGGGATCCGTTACAGCGTGGGCGAGAGGGAGGCACTAGCCATTTTTTGGACAATAGGGAAGTTTACCCAATTCCTGTATGGCAGTCACTTCTTTATCGTGACGGACCATCGTCCACTCGAAGTCTTGAACTCAGCACCCATCAAAAACTCACGCATATTAAGATGGATAATGTTTCTACAGACGTTCAACTTCACAGTTATTTATCGCCCAGGGAAAGAAAATGTCTTAGCCGATTTTTTGTCGCGCACCCCAGAGGCATTGGAATAGGATTAATGTTTATTTGTTGAATTTACATGATATTTAAAATGCATGCTGTTATGAAAATAATTTGGATAACGATAATGTTGTTGATAATAATGCTTAGTGAAGTCAGGAATCTATATTTTGCATGCATTTAGTAATGTATTGACGATATATTGAGGAGTGAGTGTGTGTGTATTCAAGTGTTCTTATTTGCTCTCTCGTACTGGTGCTGTTTGCCGCGACATGACTCCAGTTTCCCGACCGAGACTACGACAAGTCCTAGTGCTCGGTCGTCCTCGGGAGGGGGGAAAAGCTGTCGCGTGCGAATGCGCACTAGAACGCACCGGTACGGAGTGAGCAAATAAGACGTCAAAACAATACGTAACGTTGTTAAGATATTGTTGTAAAAGGAGTTGATGTTTATAGTCCGAAGGAGACGGACGTGTGGGTCCTTGAGGACGCTCTACCCCGGGATCCCACGGAAGCAAACGTTATATGAAGTTGGATCCTTGAGGACGTTTTACCCCGGGATTCCAAGATAGACCTCAGCAGGAAGCTGGTGAATACTACATTCTCGGCAGTAAGCCGGTATACTTTCATTGCTTAATTTGGACTTGTCCGAGGACAAAGATAATCGTCTGGATCTCAAGGTCGGACTGCGACCTATCGTGAGGACATATCAATACATGGATGTACGAGTGAGCTTTGGTTGAACGAGTTGATTATTGATTGCATACGTATTCTTGTGTTGATCATTGCATTTGTCAATACACAAATGGAACTTTTAAAGAGAGTTCTCGTTCCGCTACGTTGGAAGCTTCAGCATTCCTTATGTTGTGTTACTCTTGGCCAGTGGCATGTTAAGTGTTGATGCCATTTGTTACATTGCGACACCCCTAGACACTTTTACACTCGTTACAATGAAGGACCGCACGTCACATATATGTTCATTTGGAGTTTAAACAAATAGGATCCAAATGTTATTTGGGGTTTAAAAAGAGAGTTTAAACAAATAAAATGTATGTTTGGAGTTTAAACAGATGAGATGCTATATTCATTTAGAGTTTAAACAGACAAGAAGTATATTTTCACTTTGAGTTTCAAGAGATAAGATGTACATGTTGGTTTAGAGTTTAAACAGATAAGATCTACATGTTTATTTTGAGTCTGAATAGATGCTATCAGGAAGAATATTCTGGTTGTTCATCCACTTCTGACTTGCTCCAGAACTTGAGTTCTGAGTGCATATCTGTTTTACAGATCTGGCTTATTTGTATAAAGACCATTAATTTCTCACCTCTCAGGCAGATAGACTCTAACTTTAAAAGAATACCTTCTACAACATGATGGGAGGTAGGGGGGGAGGTTGGGAGGGGAGGTTGGGAGGGGGGGGGGGGGGCGCCTGGGAACCCACACAGGCAATTATAAATACGATAGAGAGCATGACAAAGTTGTAGTTAATGAACTGATGATGAGGGTTATGATGATGATGAAGAGAAAGACCAAGTTAATGAAATAAACTTACACACAATAACTGGGACGGGAGACCCATGGCTGCCAGTTTGGCTTTCTGTGACTGGTCGCAGATGGTGGCTGCCATGTTCGATGTGTTTAAGGTGGACTGGCTGGTCAGAAATGCTGCTCAGGGGACCGGATGAAAAGGCAGCTAGCCCCTGCCTAGCTATATGTGAAGGAACATAACTGGCACTTTCAAAGCTACCCGCAGTCACCGACACTGTTGGAATCCCTTCTTTTTCTGTCTCCTTACCCTCTGACCTTTCTTCCGTGGCATCAGCAAAGAAGTGCCCTTTGTTCTCATCTAAATAGTTCTGTTTGTCCAGAAAGGGCCCCAGCCGAAGCCCAGTAGAACTCTGGGGCTCAACTTCAGGCACTGACACCCTCAAGTGCTGGCTAGCCCAGGGGTTGCTGGGGAGACTGATGGCAGCTCTGTCTGAGGACTGAAGCTCAGTGATGAGCCCCAGCTGGAAGAGAAGCTGTGTGACCACCTCACTTGCAGCAGGGTCTTCTCCTTGTAGATGCAGCAACACTTGCAGGAGGTCTGACATCTTCCTGTGGCACTGAGAGAAGTACTGACTCTCCATCTTGGTGACTAGCAGGGCAACCTGGCATAGAGTCTGAAACATAAGATGGGGGAGTCTGTAGTCAGGTTTACATATGTAATCCATGAACCCATCTACATAACTTCAGCTTCATATAATCCATGAATCCATCTACATAACTACAGCTTCATATAATCCATGAATCCATCTACATAACTAAAGCTTCATATAATCCATGAATCCATCTACATAGCTGCAGCTTCATATAATCCATGAATCCATCTACATAACTAAAGCTTCATATAATCCATGAATCCATCTACATAACTACAGCTTCATATAATCCATGAATCCATCTACATAACTACAGCTTCATATAATCCATGAATCCATCTACATAACTACAGCTTCATATAATCCATGAATCCATCTACATAACTACAGCCTCATATAATCCACGAATCCACCAACATAACTACAGCTTTATATAATTCATGAATCCATCTACATAACAGCTTTATATAATCCATGAATCCATCTACATTACAGCTTCATATAATCCATGAATCCATCAACATAACTACAGCTTCATATAATCCATGAATCCATCTGCAAAACTACAGCTTCATATAATCCATGAATCCATCTGCATAACTACAGCTGCAGGGGGAGAAAACATGGACTGCAGGGAGAGAAAAAATGGACTGCAATGAGAGAAAACATGGACTGCAGGGAGAGAAAACATGGACTGCAGGGAGAGAAAACATGGACTGCAGGGAGAGAAAACATGGACTGCGGGGAGAGAAAACATGCACTGCGGGGAGAGAAAACATGGACTGCGGGGAGAGAAAACATGGACTGCAGGGGGAGAAAACATGGACTGCGGGGAGAGAAAACATGGACTGCAGGGGGAGAAAACATGGACTGCAGGGGGAGAAAACATGGACTGCAGGGAGAGAAAAAATGGACTGCAATGAGAGAAAACATGGACTGCAGGGAGAGAAAACATGGACTGCAGGGAGAGAAAACATGGACTGCAGGGAGAGAAAACATGGACTGCGGGGAGAGAAAACATGGACTGCGGGGAGAGAAAACATGGACTGCGGGGAGAGAAAACATGGACTGCGGGGAGAGAAAACATGGACTGCAGGGGGAGAAAACATGGACTGCGGGGAGAGAAAACATGGACTGCAGGGGGAGAAAACATGGACTGCGGGGAGAGAAAACATGCACTGCGGGGAGAGAAAACATGCACTGCGGGGAGAGAAAACATGGACTGCGGGGAGAGAAAACATGGACTGCAGGGGGAGAAAACATGGACTGCAGGGAGAGAAAACATGGACTGCGGGGAGAGAAAACATGGACTGCGGGGAGAGAAAACAAGGACTGCAGGGGTAGAAAACAAGGACTGCAGGGGGAGAAAACATGGACTGCAGGGAGAGAAAACATGGACTGCAGGGAGAGAAAACAAGGACTGCAGGGGGAGAAAACAAGGACTGCAGGGGGAGAAAACATGGACTGCAGGGAGAGAAAACATGGTCTGCAGGGAGAGAAAACATGGACTGCGGGGAGAGAAAACATGGACTGCAGGGGGAGAAAACATGGACTGCAGGGAGAGAAAACATGGACTGCAGGGAGAGAAAACAAGGACTGCAGGGGGAGAAAACAAGGACTACAGGGGGAGAAAACATGGACTGCAGGGAGAGAAAACATGGACTGCAGGGAGAGAAAGCATGGACTGCGGGGAGAGAAAACATGGACTGCGGGGAGAGAAAACAAGGACTGCAGGGGGAGAAAACAAATGTAGGCAGGAATTTATTTGTTAGATTCGATGTCATAACATGAGTTTTCAACAAATGTGACATATTCTGCTGCTTACAGGTTATAAAACCTGATATACATGGCTGGTTCATTGTGTCTGACAGATGTAGCACTGCAAAAAGATCTATTTGATTTCTCTGTTTGGTTTTTATTAGAAGGATTAGGCACAGCACCAGGATACTGGCTGAAGAAGACTGTTCTAGAAGATACACAGCCAGCCAACCAACAGCAGTAACTGTGTCAGACGCCATCAACATGTTTCAGAACAGCAAAGCAGGCAGTTTACGCATTGAATGGGTACACAGACTTCCGGTCAAAATGGACGGCAGGCATGGTTACTGTTTCGCATCGAGGCAAAGTTTTTGCTTCTGCTAGACGGTGGCCGTTGCATTTTTGATTCATGTGTAGACTGAAAGGATACAGTTTCGTTGTGCCAGCTATTGAGTGCACTGCGCGACCCTGTGAGCTGCGGATTTCGTTTGGAATGTTTTTTTACTGTGACCAACGTGGTGTTGTGAACTGTAGATTCAGAAAATGGTGCTTTGCCTGTCGCCACAATATTGGTGGTGCCCTTATGTGATTAATATTGATTGCGTGCGCAACTGCTGATCTGTTGGCGACTTCTGCTACCCTCAATGATGAACTGCATTTCTAATGTTGGACTGTTTGTGTTAGCACTTCTGATGGCTACCATATGCTTTTAATGCATGTGTATGCTAGTGCATATGCTGAGACAGCAGTCTGTCAATCTTTCCACAAGGGACTGCGACGAACAGGAGCGGAGCAACTATGGGGTGACTCGTTTGCTATGAAGCTGAAACTAAGATTACCAAGATCTACACACCTGGGCATGCTACAGTAAAAAGTAATGAATGAACAGAACTGGCAAGTAATGCACCAATTCATGCAGGAAGAAGTATCAACAGAGCTGATATCATCAATTTTGTATGGCCTAGAGTTACAGATAATGATGAACTTCTGATGCTAACATGACTACATGATACTGGAGTATCTTATGAAGCACATCTATGCTGTTTTTGAGGTAAAGATACAATATATTATAACAAACTTCTAAGAGAGACAATCAGTAGAGGTACTCTGGAAAGGCTGAAGCATTTGAGGACTAGAGACCCAGACAAGCTGGCTACCAGAAAATGAGCAACCATTTGTTCTTAAGATGGTGACAAAAGGAAGCACAAACATTCTAACCTACCTGGTCCGAAGACTGTAGATCCATCTGTTGTTTCTCAGTGCTGATAAGTCCTGCAATCACTGACTCCAGCTCCTGGACAATGGCCTGGTGTGGCTGTGATGCAGCAGCTGTGAACACATCCCCGAGCCGGTCCCTCAGCACACCTCCAACACATCTGTAGGCAGTGTGCTCCAGTACCTTCACTAGAGTTTGTGTCAAGTGTGTTCCTGCCTTGTCAAGGAGGCACAACGCTGTGTGTAACTCTGACACCCGTTGGTAGCACTCTTGCAGTAAAGCCAAAGGAAAGCAGGTCAAATCTTCACCCAAAAATGACTTTGCTGATAAAGAACCTGTCCCCGGCAAAGGGATCTGTTCAGCTGAAGAAGCCATAGCTACGAGAGGAGGGCAACTAACACCCTCACAAATGTTTCACACACATAAATTGTCATATCTGCCAAGGCAATTCCCAAGTTGAATGTCTGCTCACTGACAGAATCCCCAGCGGGAAGCCTGATCTAATGGCCACATGTGAGGAACCAGCCGAAGATAAGCGCTCATCCACAGTCACATGGTCACAGTTGTCCAGAAAACAGTCCCCTCATGCAAGTAATGTATTATCCATCCATTTGTCACCACGGAAACATTGAAGCACCAGGTGTCTGGTTACTGGATGTTCTCGAAGACAAGACCCTGCTGGTAACACGTGAAGAACTATCTTCACAATGACCTCTCCTAGCATGATTTGTTCACAAGTTCTGTGGTGGCTGAAAGCTCACATTCCAACACTGGTAGCTGTGACTGCTGAAACCTGCAATTTGATTACATTTGTGTCCCTTCTCTTTGAAACTCAGCAGCAGGACATCTGCTATTCATAGTTAGATCTAGGATTATCTCCAGCTGTGAGGGACAGAGAATGGAGAGAAAACAGATTCATGCTTGGCCTTATCAGACACAACCCATTATATATGAAACCCATCTCAGACACAACCCACTATATATGAAACCCATCTCAGACACAACCCACTATATATGAAACCCACCTCAGACACAACCCACTATATATGAAACCCACCTCAGACACAACCCACTATATATGAAACTCACCTCAGACACAACCCACTATATATGAAACCCATCTCAGACACAACCCACCATATATGAAACTCACCTCAGACACAACCCACTATATATGAAACTCACCTCAGACACAACCCACCATATATGAAACTCACCTCAGACACAACCCACTAAATATGAACCCCATCTCAGACCCAACCCACTACATATCAGCCCCACCTCAGACACAACCCACTATACATAAACCCCATCTCAGACACAACCCACTATATATGAAACCCACCTCAGACACAACCCATTATATATGAAACCCACCTTAGACACAACCCACTATATATAAAACCCACCTCAGACAAGCTGCATCAGCACGTCAACTCATCTGAGAAGGCAAGAGGCTGGAGCTACAACCCGTGCCATCTACACCCTGAACCATGACAGCTCAAGTAGGATGCAAAATTCCCTGTATGGGTTCCGAAAGACAAGAATAGATCCACTGTCTACCAACAAGAGATATGGAACCAACAGTCTGCATACAAATAAGGCAGACTGCAAAACACGTGCTATGTAACACCCAGGTTTTGAAATAAAACTAAAGTCCAGAGATGGATGAACAACGAGAACTCTGTTGGAGTTTACAACCAATAAACACAAAGAAGAAGAATGCAGAACATATACCACTAAGCTCATAATCTGTTACTGCCTGGTATCACTGTCAAGACACACATCAGAAATACAAATAAAGCTACCAAATAAACAGCATGAATGTGAAAGGCAAACACAACTAAAAATCCCAATGCCAAAAAGCATGATACCAAGTTTTCAACTTCAAAAAGATCATACAATCAAGAAATCTAAATCTGAAATGAGGTATCCCAATGATAACGCAAGAGTTCACCAACATATAACATCAGCCGTTCTCATAACCTTCATTGTTGGACATTAAGTAACCTCTATAAATATGATAGCACCTTCAGACTGATGTAAGCCGTGGTCAGAACACAGCAGTGATGACGTCAATGGGTATGAAGCTATTGATCTGTCAGCTGAACATACACAAGCTGTGCAAGCTGTTTCAGTAAGTATGGCAGAAATGTACAATACTGGTTCAGCAGATCAGTTCACAATCAATAGAAGAAGAACATTCAGGCCTTTCAAGCCGAACATTACAGAACATCTTAGAACGCGGTGGATCAAGAAAGGCACAATTACTGCCATTTTACCAAGCATGGGCACCACAAACAAATGGCTTATAAACAGATTCACTGATCACAAACTAAATAATTCAGATAAATTAAACTATACAAAGATTTTAGAAACAACAGTAATCATGGTCGGGGTCAGTAGTAGGCAGGCAGGCAGACAGACACAGGACAAACGGGAACACCTGGGGCATGATATGATACAATCCTGGGGACTGGGCATTGTATCAGGGAGTGGTGACAGGAGTCATGTACTGTGTAGCAGCTGCTAGATGATGATGATGATGTTCATGACTTCATGTCTGCTTGTATTTTACTTGAAAGCTGACTAGCTCAACAGTTCCTTCAGGCGGATTTTTTCTTTGGTGTAGATGAAAAAGTAGCATTTTACATAATAAAGAACATTCTTTGCAATCCTTCTGTGTCAACTGAGACGAGAAAGAGAATCCTCAAGAGCTTTATAAATCCTATCTTAATATATGGACATGAATCATGAACAGTTGGACGATGAGTTGAAAAAAAAGTGATGGAGATGTGGCTTTACAGACGAATGGTGATATAATTATGCAGCTGTGTGTGTCCAGTGCTAGCTTTAATGACTGACAGCTTGCATCATCAGTGAGCTGATCCTCTGGTAGGAAACAATGCTGGCACATCTTATGGCTGCCTTATGCAATTACAAATATAGAGAAAGACAATTTAATAAAGTATCAAAGGGGCATAAGTTAAATGTATTTAAAAACAAATGACTGATGTAAAAAATGAAAATAAAATATAATTTATTCAAGAGGGGTGAAGAAAAAGAAATGTCTGGGCAACCACTGATAACAAGTTTTAAGAGAGAGACAATAACATTATACTGGATACATCTTGATAAGAAAACGGGCAGAGAATCACCAAACACGCATTCAAATGTTAAATAAAGGGATTAAGGAAGCGAGGACGCCCAATAGAAACCAAAAACAGAACATTGCTGAGTTGAGTTGAGTCAAGAATTGACATCACAGCACCCAGGGCATTCTCATGCATGTTCCGTCCTCATCTTTAGCAGCCAGCACAGAGTGCCAATAATGATGGTAACGGTCACAATCTGGTTAAAAGTCCTTTTTGCCTTTCCTCTAAGTGTAGGTGCCTCATTCTCGACAGGCCATAATAACAAAGACAAAGAGACAATCTACATTTTTTGGTTATGTCACGAGGATGAGAAAACTGGAGTACATCGTGACCACTGGGGAAGGGGGGAGGGGGGGGGGTTACCTGTATGTATATTATTTTTAACATTGCTGAGAGAGGCTAAAGATGCTGGACCGGACTCCATATTAAACTGACTGTACAAGACAGAACGGAATGGTACAGGATTGAACTGAATGGAAGAAAAGATTGTGAACCCAATGTGGTATTTTTGGCACCACAGAACGATGATGATCTAAGCAGCATAAAAATAGAGGTGACATTTTGTATGAGGATGTTTATTTCCTTGAATCATTTGTGCTAATAATGCAGATGTTTAAAACGGAACCGTCAGGTTTCCTGTTGTTAGTGAGCGCTAGTAGTACTAGTACTATAGCAAAAACGTCCGATTTTATTTCTCAGTTGTGTGGGCGGGGAGTCAGATGGTGACAATCCAGCATTAGAATCAGTGAAGGAGTAGTTACAAATTCAATTATAACGGCGTAAACGGAATGAGTAAGAAGATCATGTCTGTGTGGGGGATGACTCAACAGATGAGTGATCGCCACGAATTGATAACGTGATAATATTAATAGTCAGTATCTGTTTTTTGTTCCTTGTTTCTCCTTTGATGACCAGACAGACCAGGGCAGAAGAAACAAATTCCGTCTCAAAGATCATCTCCTGATCTCCGATTCAAGAAAGAGCAAAACAGGTATAAATAAAGATCATGTGTGTCATAAAAATCGGTATGAGCGACAGAGAAGACTTACATTTGTGTCGAAGATGTAGACTGGGAGGTCCGTTCCTGGACATGTTGGCTAGCAGACGTCCAGTAGCAGACGGCCGTGTTCACACAATGGTTGTGTGGTTACACCGTAACGGGAAAGTCACACACCGAGTGTGAGAATATCTTTTCTTTTCCACACAACCAGATACCAAGGGCGCCGAAATATGAGGCCCATAGAGGCACCCGCCCATTTTGTCCGTAGGCTACGCTCATACCCAACATTCACATAAGTTCTCTTTAAGTATTTTTTTGAGGGGGGGGGGGGGGGGGTTGTTGCCTATACGTATATTTTAGCTATCCTCCGAATAGCGCGGGCACAAAATATGGCGGCTAAAAACAGGGCCTCAGTCACTTGTCAACTGCGCACTTCCTACGTTCTAATTTGCGGTTTTCCGGCGACTACCGCCACCGCCGAGAGTATCCCCCACGCGGCGTGGATTAGGACTAAACTATATGGCTGGGACTCACAAGCAAAGCTGCCGGAGATGCGGGATCTGCTGCTCGTGAGTCCCAGCCATCTAGTTTAGCCCCAATCCACGCCGCGGGGATTCACTCGGCGGTGGTGTTAGTCGCCGGAAAACCGCAAATTGAAGTGCGCAATTGACACGTGACTGAGGCTCTGTTAGGGTGTTTTTGCGGCCACCATATTTTTTGCCCGTTATTCGGAGGATTATTATTTTTATATGCCAAATTATTATTAATCATTTAAACAGGATTTATTCCATTTAGCCCCACATCCGCCCAAAACATTGGAAAGGAAATTTAGCCCCCTCCTCTCCCCCAATATTGTCTTTGTGTCCTTACCAAAGAAGATAAACTAGGCTAGATGTCTAATGCAGACAAGTTTATCCTCCTGTCTTTCTCACACGGTGCTTATTTAAATCAATAAACCGTTGTCATATCCAACAGAACTATTCATGTTACCGCACAATCGCTGTATTACTAACACTGCTAGCACTAACTAGTGTTACTACTGCTACCACACCAACACTACTACCACCATAGCTACTACCCCATCATCGCTACCACAACTAAGACTACAACAGTGGGTAGTAGACTTGGTGTTAGTCCAGTGGTCAGGTGTTCAAATCCCTGGTGAGGTGGAATACTAAAGAAAAAAAATGGACACTCCCTGATCATCTGTGCCTAGCATGGGTAGCACCAAATATTCTTGGAAGTGGAAGTGATCCACAGGATGTAGATCACATTATTATCATCACTAACTTCCACTTTTTAGGGTAAGCATCTTGGGAAGGAACATTTTAGGTGCAGTGCTGAATAGGGTCATTGTGGTTGTGTGCAAAGCTGTATAATTAGTTTAATATTTTTCCTTTCTCTCACATCATATATATTTAGAGCAGAAGGATGTGGTGATACAAAATGTACCACACAACAACAAAAAAAGCCACATTACGATCGTGCAAAAACCAACACAAACTCATATACTGTAACTCGCAAAGAGGCCAGATATATACAGTTATGTTTATTATAATTCACCACTGTTGAGTGAAGAACTAGAACAAAAGACAAATAACAAATACAGCAAAGGCAATCCACAAACTGGAAAATTCTCTGGGACCTGCAGAAAAACACAAAGCTGTGATAAAAGTGTATGCAAATGACAAAACAAATATACAGTGGTTATATTTCCATCTTGAGTGGGTACCCGGTGCAGTCCCGGGAAGAAGAGGCGGCCGGCGTTATGCTGACCACAACACCCATCTTATGCCGTTGGTCTATAAAATATAGGTCTAGCCCTATATGCCCTATACGCCTAAAGGCTTGGACAAGGGTCCTTTACTTCACTTTTTTTTAAAACTATATTTCCATCAGAGCTTTTGAAATGAAATGCTGCAGGAAAATCTTTAGAATACCATGGTCCAAGAAGTAGGAAAACATTGACATCTGACACAATCTGAGAATCAAGGAGAACTGGTTCATAAACAGCATCCTGTCACGAAAGTTGGGGTATTTTGAGCATGTTGAACATCATAGAGGTCTGGGTAGAATAGTGATGAAGGCTACAGAGGCAGACCTTCGTGAACATGGATACAAGACACTGAAGATGCATTGGCTATGAAAGTACATAGGGCTGGAGAAGTGGCTAGAGAAAGAGAGACTCTCAGGCTCTCCATGAAGAGAGTGATGTTCTGTAAAGGACATGTTGATGGATGATGATATGCCCATAGAAGGAATTAAAACAAACATAAACCTGTAATCACTGCACTGCTTACTGAAATTAATGTTCACTGCCCTTTCTTCTATACAAGGATATTTGTCTACACATGGCTGGTCTTCTCTTTCTTCTGCCTTTCTATCCCCCAATGGAGCATAGGCCCTCAACCAACTAACGCCAAGTCATTCTGTCCTTCGCCATTACATGGAGCTCTCCCCATCTTTCTAACTTCATTCTCCAGCTCAATTCTCCGTGTGTTTTTGGGCCTTCCTTCCAATGCAAAGACATTCTAGTTATGCTGTATTCCTGTTTTCTTAATGTGTGTCCTAGCCAACACCAGCATCTTTTCCTCACCTCTTGGTCCACTGGAGCCTGTTTAGTTCTCTCCCAAAGCTCTACATTAGTTATTCTATCATATCATTTAATTCCGTCTTAGTAAGTGTTTCATTGCCTAAGTAAAATAAATGTCTAACACAGAAAGTGCAAGTTCATCACTCAGTCATTATTTCACTATTATTTCTTTTTCTTCTTTTCTTCATTCTCCCTGCCAGTGGTTTTCAGATGAGTAGGTCACAAGCCTCTAAGAAGTCTGTGGTGTGACAGATGTCTTCCACTGTAGACCACAAGCCTCTAGGAAGTCTGTGGTGTGACAGATGTCTTCCACTGTAGGTCACAAGCCTCTAGGAAGTCTGTGGTGTGACAGATGTCTTCCACTGTAGGTCACAAGCCTCTAAGAAGTCTGTGGTGTGACACATGTCTTCCACTGTAGGCCACAAGCCTCTAGGAAGTCTGTGGTATGACACATGTCTTCTACTGTAGGCCACAAGCCTCTAGGAAGTCTGTGGTGTGACACATGTCTTCCACTGTAGACCACAACCCTCTAGGAACTCTGTGGTGTGTGACACATGTCTTCCACTGTAGACCACAAGCCTCTAGGAAGTCTGTGGTGTGACACATGTCTTCCACTGTAGACAACAAGCCTCTAGGAAGTCTGTGGTGTGTGACACATGTCTTCCACTGTAGACAACAAGCCTCTAGGAAGTCTGTGGTATGACATGTCTTCTACTGTAGGCCACAAGCCTTTAAGAGGTCTGTGGTGTGACACATGTCTTCCACTGTAGACCACAAGCCTCTAGGAAGTCTGTGGTGTGACACATGTCTTCCACTGTAGACCACAACCCTCTAGGAACTCTGTGGTGTGTGACACATGTCTTCCACTGTAGGCCACAAGCCTCTAGGAAGTCTGTGGTGTGACACATGTCTTCCACTGTAGGCCACCAGCCTCTAAGAAATCTGTGGTGTGACACATGTCTTCCACTGTAGGCTACAAGCCTCTAGGAAGTCTGTGGTGTGACACATGTCTTCCACTGTAGGCCACAAGCCTCTAGGAAGCCTGTGGTGTATGACACATGTCTTCCACTGTAGGCTACAAGCCTCTAGGAAGTCTGTGGTGTGACACATGTCTTCCACTGTAGGCCACAAGCCTCTAGGAAGTCTGTGGTGTGACACATGTCTTCCACTGTAGGCTACAAGCCTCTAGGAAGTCTGTGGTGTGACACATGTCTTCCACTGTAGGCCACAAGCCTCTAGGAAGCCTGTGGTGTATGACACATGTCTTCCCTGATCTAAACAGCTTGGTTTCCATTGTCATGTCAACCAGCCAAACCTGTGATTTCTCCACTTTATTACTTTTGGAAACCC
Source organism: Candidula unifasciata (assembly GCA_905116865.2). Taxonomy (NCBI): domain Eukaryota; kingdom Metazoa; phylum Mollusca; class Gastropoda; order Stylommatophora; family Geomitridae; genus Candidula; species Candidula unifasciata. The sequence continues at coordinate 245,407 of CAJHNH020000593.1, forward strand.
AGAACAAAATGATTGAATTAAATGGAAATATATATATTCCTGCTTCAAGTACTTACGCTGTTGAAATCTGCCCCTCAGAAAATTGACCAATTTTGAATACTGGTTGGGTACTGTGACATAGTTTCTCAAGGTCACCACTGAGTCTGACCCCACAAGGTCCTCAACTCCTTCCCCAACAGATAATTGCTGCTCCACTGGTAGATCTTGTAGACCATCAACAAGAGAGAAAACTTCCTTACTTGTTTTATCTCCACACAGTAAAGCTAGCAAAGTATATATATAAAAAAATTTATTCGTTGTCTTTTCCCCTTTGTCCTATCAACAATCTTAATGTGTTCAAGACTTGTTTAATTTTTCAACTTTGTGGATGCTGATGTTCTCAACAATTTGTGATCTTTCTACTTCTTTCTTTGGTTATTGAGGTATTTTAAAATTTAGTCAGTCTTTTGTCCTGTATCGTTGGACTGTAGAGATACATTATGAACATGTCTAGTCTTCACTTTTCCACTCTGGACTGTAGATTCTTTATCTGTTAACTCTTTTTTACTGTGTTGTAGATTATCTCATTTTCACTCTTGTATACTGGGTTGTAAATTGTCAAACAGTGGTTAATACCTATTCCAAGCCATCCCCTTATGGGATGCAATTTTTCGTTATTTGAAGCCCACCCTGGCTTTTGCCGAGGGGCCTGAAAATAACTAGGCCACAATTGTGGCCACAATGGCTGAAAGGAGTTTCTGGGACCTCTTCATGGATTATCCCCATCTGCATGATGGCACTTTGTGTCACCAGGTGTTTATCACTTGTGTGATGTCCTGGTGGGGTACAACAAGCGAGCAAGCAAGCACAACAGTGGAGCCAGTATCATACGTTCAACAAGTCTCAGAGTGTAAAAAGGTTCCCTGTATTTCGCTTACACACACAGACACACAAATTTGTTTTCCTAAAAACTTTTTTTTTACCGGGTCGGTCTCCTAAATGTCCAGCCTGGCAGCCCGACTACCCTAAGGATATTACGTTGGTAATCCAGACTGAACGGCAAAACCGCCTGGCAAAGGTTAATTTTTAAGATTGGCTTTGCCGATTGGGTTTTACTTGTGACTTGGTTTGTGACCGATCTCGGTCCTCTTGGCCAGATCAGTGCAGCAAAGCTACACTTTGATTTTAGCCAGAAGGCCGAGAAGCGATCCTATTCCTAAACACATATGCAGGAGACTCATTCCGCTCTGGTATACAAGATCAGTCAAGTCGAAGAGATATTCTAGAGTGGAATATCTTCCATTAGCAGTCAGAGGTGAACCAATAAACCATACAGACTAACAGATTAAAAGGATAAACTGTACTCACCTAGAAAACATCCAACTGCTGCTCCCGTGGACTTGCTTTCTGGTCAGTCAAACAAAGAACCGTTAGTACAGCAACTCAGAAACATGCTGTAAAAGGTGACACATTAAGGGTGTTTCTGGTTCAAGTAACGTTTTCTGCCACAGAAAGAGTCACTTCCCTTTCCATTTATGCCTCATCGCATTGCAGGGCCTCTCCTATGTTGGGGGGGGGGGGGGGGGGGTAGCCACAGCCAATTAATGTAGAAATACAAAAACATAACAGTTTTTATATTTGCAAAGCATCATGACTTCTGCACTCCCCCTTGCAGTACTTTGTACTAGTACAGTGGTGCCTGTAGTGCCTCAAAAAGACTCACAGTGACACAACCGCATATAAACATATGCTCTGAGCGAACGCCGAACCAAGCCATATAATAACATCCCTGCAACGTAGGATAGGCTCTGAGATGTGATAAGGCACAAATGAGAAGGGATGTCATTCTCTTCCTGTGGCAGAAAACATTACTTTAACCGTGTCTCTTCTGAAGTCGAGGTGCACTCAGCTGAGGGGCGAGTATTCAACAGTCTGCATACAAATAAGCCAGATCTGTTATATGGATGCGCACACAAAACTCAAGTTCTGGAATGAGACCAAAGTCTAGAAGATGAACAGCCAAAACTTTCTTCTGGAGTTTACAGAGGTGCACAACAGGAAGAACAAGCAATACATTTGCATGTGAAACGTCACATAAATATTTTGATTTCTCTCATGTTTATATGTGAAACGTCACATAAATATTTTGATTTCTCTCATGTTTATTTGTGAAATGCAGCATAAATATTTTGGTTTCTCTCGTGTTTATATGTGAAATGCAACATAAATATTTTGGTTTCTCTCATGTTTATAAGTGAAATGCAACATAAATATTTTGGTTTCTCTCATGTTTATATGTGAAATGCAACATAAATATTTTGGTTTTTCTCATGTTTATATGTGAAATGCAACATAAATATTTTGGTTTCTCTCATGTTTTTATGTGAAATGCAACATAAATATTTTGGTTTTTCTCATGTTTATATGTGAAATGCAACATAAATATTTTGGTTTCTCTCATGTTTATATATGAAATACAACATAAATATTTTGGTTTCTCTCATGTTTTTATGTGAAATGCAACATAAATATTTTGGTTTCTCTCATGTTTATATGTGAAATGCAACATAAATATTTTGGTTTCTCTCATGTTTATATATGAAATGCAACATAAATATTTTGGTTTCTCTCATGTTTATATGTGAAATGTCACATAAATATTTAGAGTATATTCTACATATGATAAGGGATGCTGATGTGGATAAAGTTAATGATAATGATAACATTTATGGTGGTGATAAAAATGATCATAATGATAAAGCTGATAGTGATAAAGAGGATACTAATTATTTCACTCACCAAAGATATAGTATCCTAGTACCGATCCTACCACCATACACACAAACACCAGCTTCAACAGTTGCCGAGTTCCTGGACAGACACCAGCACAACGATAGTACGTCTCTAAACACACATTCTCTCTCTCCTCCCCACCTGATGCACACACATCAACACATACATGCACACACACACACATATTCATACATACACCAAGAGGTTTGGCCTTCCTATAAAACTCACATACACTTATATACTCACAAGCATACATATTTTGCCTGTCCATATGTTGGGTGAAAAATAACGAAAAATTCCTCTCACTTTAAAAAAAAAATGGCACCTTTAGGCAATCTGACAATGAATTCTCCCTCCATTATGTGAGAGATAGTCCTTGTGTAAGCAATGTTCTGGTCTCAAATTATATATTGTCAGTGTGTGTACTATGTGCTGGTGTCAGTGTGTGTACTATGTGCTGGTGTCAGTGTGTGTACTATGTGCTGGTGTCAGTGTGTGTATTATGTGCTGGTGTCAGTGTGTGTACTATGTGCTGGTGTCAGTGTGTGTACTATGTGCTGGTGTCAGTGTGTGTACTATGTGCTGGTGTCAGTGTGTGTATTATGTGCTGGTGTCAGTGTGTGTACTATGTGCTGGTGTCAGTGTGTGTACTATGTGCTGGTGTCAGTGTGTGTACTATGTGCTGGTGTCAGTGTGTGTACTATGTGCTGGTGTCAGTGTGTGTACTATGTGCTGGTGTCAGTGTGTGTACTATGTGCTGGTGTCAGTGTGTGTACTATGTGCTGGTGTCAGTGTGTGTACTATGTGCTGGTGTCAGTGTGTGTACTATGTGCTGGTGTCAGTGTGTGTACTATGTGCTGGTGTCAGTGTGTGTACTATGTGCTGGTGTCAGTGTGTGTACTATGTGCTGGTGTCAGTGTGTGTACTATGTGCTGGTGTCAGTGTGTGTACTATGTGCTGGTGTCAGTGTGTGTACTATGTGCTGGTGTCAGTGTGTGTACTATGTGCTGGTGTCAGTGTGTGTACTATGTGCTGGTGTCAGTGTGTGTACTATGTGCTGGTGTCAGTGTGTGTACTATGTGCTGGTGTCAGTGTGTGTACTATGTGCTGGTGTCAGTGTGTGTACTATGTGCTGGTGTCAGTGTGTGTACTATGTGCTGGTATCTGTGTGTACTATGTGCATAGTACCAGCATGTGCTGTCTGTTTGTATACTATGTGCTGATGTGTGTGTTTGTTTGTGTGCCTCCCCCCCCCCCCCGTGTGTGGGTTCTGGGACCCTGTTATAGGGAAAACAAGAAAAGACCCACTGCCTACCCAAAAGCATGTCGTGAGAGCCGACTAACTGGAAGCTTCCTTCAGTCAGAGTGCATCTGCCTGAGAGGCAAGGAACCAGCAGTCTGCATACAAATGTCAGATGTGTAAAACGGATGCACACGCAAAACTCAGGAACAGGACTGCAATCCAGAAGTGGATGAACAGCCAGAACTTTCAGCCAGAGTTTACAGCTGGTGAATGCAAAGAAGGAGGAGAAGAAGAAGAAGAAGAAGAAGAAGAAGAAGAAGAAGAAGATTTGTGTGCCAAGGAAAAAAAGGCAGGGGTTAACCAGCATGAAGATGGACACAGCCCGTCAGAGACAACTGGAGCATGAAAGTACAGCTGGCAGTGGAATTAGAATGTGACCCAGAGTCTTTCTGGAGAGCTGTGATGTGACTGACTTGCTGTAAAAGACATTAGAGAAACACTAACCAAAGAATGGACAAGTCATGTTCTGTATAGAATGTTACCATGCTAACCAGTCATCTCCTTGTGAGATGCAACTTTTTGTTATTTGAAGCCCTACTCTGGCTCTTGCCAGGGGCCGCAATATAGCCTGACCATAAATATGGTCTAGTGGCTGAACGCAGTTTCTGGGACCTCTCCACGGTGATCCTCATCCACATGGTGGCACCTTGTGTCATCGGGTGTTTATCGCTTGTGTGATGTCCTGGTGGGGTAAAAGTCTACTACTACTACTGTAACCGTGCTATGAGACAGATTATTATTCCACACACACACACATGCACACAAACATGCACGCACACTCACACAAAACACACACTCACACAAAACACACATGTATATGTTTGTGAGTGTGTTTCCCCACGGACACGCTATGCGGGAACTGACTTGAGAACTTGATAACAACTGGCAAGACTGATGAGAAAAGAGCAAAACGAAGACAAAGCGATCAACACCAGGGCAGATTAGCCATATGGACTGGCTGGGATAGGAAAACTAATCTGTGTGGCTGTAGCAATTACGTAGGACAGAGAACCAGGATAGCCTTGGCTTATCATCAAGGAGCATATTGGTAATTACATAATACCACATACAGTATCTTTGTGTTTACCTCTGTTGTGCAGATGCTGGTCTGTTGTCAGAACATAGATAAGTTGACCCAGGAATGGCACCTGGGCAAACAGCTCCTGGGGTACGTTCGCTTGGTTGTCCATTAGTCACCTGGTTGCTGACTGTGAATACAGAGTGATGTTCACATTTGAAATATGGTAACTATATGGTTACTGACTTATGTCACTCATTCAACAGACACGTTTGAATAATCTACCAATGACATGACAGTCGCCCACACTGACATAGTGATCATAAACACTGATGTGTCAATCATCCACACTGACATGTTGATAATCAACACTGATGTGTCAGTCATCCACACTGACATGTTGATCATCAACACTGATGTGTCAGTCATCCACACTGACATGTTGATCATCAACACTGATGTGTCAGTCATCCACACTGACATGTTGATGATCAACACTGATGTTTTAGTCATCCACACTGACATGTTGATCATCAACACTGATGTGTCAGTCATCCACACTGACATGTTGATGATCAACACTGATGTTTTAGTCATCCACACTGACATGTTGATCATCAACACTGATGTGTCAGTCATCCACACTGACATGTTGATCATCAACACTAATGTGTCAATCATCTACACTGACATGTTGATAATCAACACTGATGTGTCAGTCATCCACACTGACATGTTGATCATCAACACTGATGTGTCAATCATCCACACTGACATGTTGATAATCAACACTGATGTGTCAGTCATCCACACTGATATGTTGATCATCAACACTTATGTGTCAGTCATCCACACTGACATGTTGATCATCAACACTGATGTGTCAGTCATCCACACTGACATGTTGATGATCAACACTGATGTTTTAGTCATCCACACTGACATGTTGATCATCAACACTGATGTGTCAGTCATCCACACTGACATGTTGATCATCAACACTGATGTGTCAGTCATCCACACTGACATGTTGATGATCAACACTGATGTGTCAGTCATCCACACTGACATGTTGATGATCAACACTGATGTGTCAGTCATCCACACTGACATGTTGATCATTCAACACTCATGTGTCAATCATCCACACTGACATGTTGATCATCAACACTGATCTGTCAGTCATCCACACTGACATGTTGATGATCAACACTGATGTTTTAGTCATCCACACTGACATGTTGATCATCAACACTGATGTGTCAGTCATCCACACTGACATACTGATCATCAACACTGATGTGTCAATTATCCACACTGACATGTTGATGATCAACACTGATGTTTTAGTCATCCACACTGACATGTTGATCATCAACACTGATGTGTCAGTCATCCACACTGACATTTTGATCATGCAACACTCATGTGTCACTCATCCACACTGACATGTTGATCATCAACACTGATGTGTCAGTCATCCACACTGACATGTTGATGATCAACACTGATGTGTCAGTCATCCACACTGACATGTTGATGATCAACACTGATGTGTCAGTCATCCACACTGACATGTTGATCATCAACACTGATGTGTCAGTCATCCACACTGACATGTTGATGTCATCCACACTGTCATCCACTGATGTTTTAGTCATCCACACTGACATGTTGATCATCAACACTGATGTGTCAGTCATCCACACTGACATACTGATCATCAACGCTGATGTGTCAATTATCCACACTGACATGTTGATGATCAACACTGATGTTTTAGTCATCCACACTGACATGTTGATCATCAACACTGATGTGTCAGTATCCACACTGACATTTTGATCATGCAACACTCATGTGTCACTCATCTACACTGACATATTGATCATTCAACACTGATGTGTCAATCCCCCCCACTGACATGTTGATCATTCAACACTGATGTGTCAATCATCCACACTAACATGTTGATCATTCAACACTGATGTGTCAATCATCCACACTAACATGTTGATCATTCAACACTCATGTGTCAGTCATCCACACTAACATGTTGATCATTCAACACTGATGTGTCAATCATCCACACTAACATGTTGATCATTCAACACACATATTGGGGGGGGGGGAGGGGGGGTGTCAGTCATCCACACTAACATGTTGATCATTCAACACTGATGTGTCAATCTTCCACACTAACATGTTGATCATTCAACACTGATGTGTCAATCATCCACACTAACATGTTGATCATTCAACACTGATGTGTCAATCATCCACACTGACATGTTGATCATTCAACACTGATGTATCAATCATCCACACTGACATGTTGATCATTCAACACTGATGTGTCAATCATCCACACTGACATGTTGATCATTCAACACTCATGTGTCAATCATCCACACTGACATGTTGATCATTCATAACTGATGTGTCAATCATCCACACTGACATGTTGATCATTCAACACTCATGTGTCAATCATCCACACTAACATGTTGATCATTCAACACTCATGTGTCAATCATCCACACTGACATGTTGATCATTCAACACTGATGTGTCAATCATCCACACTGACATGTTGATCATTCAACACTCATGTGTCAATCATCCACACTAACATGTTGATCATTCAACACTCATGTGTCTATCAAAACACACTGACTTACTGATCATTTACACTGATGTGTCAGTCCACCAAGAAATATTTTGTTGTTGTTATTTACTGGTCCAGCTGAAATTATTTTTAGGTTATCAGTGTCATAGTCACTTAGATACTGCATTTGATGAATTTTCCATAAGTGGCATTTAGAGTCACTAAAACACCTGGACCATTGCCGGTCCCAATGCTGGATAAGAAAGAAAGAAGGCTGGGCATGGGGCCAGCTCCCCTACCCTGTATAAAAAAAAAATGCTACAGAAACGTGCATTGAAAAGTCAGAGGTGCTGAACTGGATTCAGTCAATGATATCAAAGTGATTTCCCAGGATAGAATGAAAGGAAGGAATAGACTGTAAGCCCTATGTGACACGTAATACAACAGGACAGTTAATGAATAAAAACACTTTTGATTTCCAGTGAATGTTTTTGCAGTCACTTAGGTGTTCCATCCCTGACATGTGTTACTTAAAGTTGAAGAAACATTAGAAACTGAACATAAATTTAAAAAAATATTTAAAAAATCACATGGGCCATCCCTGATATGTGTTATTTAGGGTTACAGAAATGTTTGGAGCCAATTAGACATATCTGCTTCCTCACGAGTGTTGTCTGGAGTCAATGAGACATGCTTGCTTCCTCACATACGTTGTCTGGAGTCAATGAGACCTGCTTGCTTCCTCACATACGTTGTCTGGAGTCAATGAGACATGCTAGCTTTCTCACACCATGTTGTCTGGAGTCAATGAGACATGCTTGCTTCCTCACATACGTTGTCTGGAGTCAATGAGACCTGCTTGCTTCTTCACATACGTTGTCTGGAGTCAATGAGACATGCTGGCTTTCTCACACCATGTTGTCTGGAGTCAATGAGACATGCTTGATTTCTCACATACGTTGTCTGGAGTCAGTGAGACACACTTGCTTTCTCACATACATTGTCTGAAGTCAATGAGACATGCTTGCTTCCTCACATATATTGTCTGGAGTTAATGAGACATGCTTGCTTCCTCACATATATTGTCTGGAGTGAATGAGACATGCTTGCTTCCTCACATATATTGTCTGGAGTCAATGAGACATGCTTGCTTCCTCACATATATTGTCTGGAGTCAATGAGACATGCTTGCTTCCTCACGAGTGTTGTCTGGAGTCAATGAGACATTCTTGCTTTCTCACAAGTGTTGTCTGGAATCAATAAGACATGCTTGCTTCCTCACATTCGTTTGGAGTCAATGAGACATGCCTGCTTCCTCATGATTGTTGTCTGGAGTCAATGAGACATGCTTGCTTCCTCACATACGTTGTCTGGAGTCAATGAGACATGCTTGCTTCCTCACACCATGTTGTCTGGAGTCAATGAGATATTCTTGCTTCCTCACGAGTGTTGTCTGGTGTCAATGAGACATTCTTGCTTTCTCACAAGTGTTGTCTGGAATCAATAAGACATGCTTGCTTCCTCACATTCGTTTGGAGTCAATGAGACATGCCTGCTTCCTCATGATTGTTGTCTGGGTCAATGAGAAGCTTGCTCCCACATACGTGATGGAGCCAATGAGACATGCTTGCTCCTACATCATTGCTTGGAGTAATAAGGACATGCTAGCTTTCTCACACCATGTTGTCTGGAGTCAGTGAGACTGCTTGCCTTCCCAATACACTGTC